>CAKOGP040000524.1:0-57643 GCA_933822405.4 Cylindrotheca closterium | reverse complement strand
GATGAATTCAAATCTAACGGATAGAAGGCCGGCGAGCGGGTATGCCGGCGTGACGTTTTGAATCTCGGCGGGAAATGGAGATTGACTGGGAAAGGCCAGACGGTTCGGGTGACTCCTAAACTACCTAGTTCTCGTTAAAATCCTGTTTCGGTCTTAAATATAGTGTGACTGTTTCAGTTCCGGCAACAGCAGTAGAGTGCTTCATCGTTTGATTGGGACGAAGCTTATAATATATTGCTCATATTGTTCCATCAGTGGTTGCTGAATACTCAGATAGCTATTGGTGGCCTCGAAGAGAGGGTTCCGACTGAAGACTATTAATATTAGTTAACGCTTGCCATCATCGGTTATTTTCGCCTAAATCTGAGATCATCGTCATCAACAAAGCCTCATCAGAATCTTTCTTCACATGGGCCCAGACCTTATTCCTCCTACGGCCGATTCTCGATCTAGCATGGATGACTTGAAGAAGAAAGAAGATCAAAGTGCAAATAGTCCAGAGAAGACGACATCAAACAATCAGATGCTGACAACTCCAACACCACCAATAAATCAGATGCTCATGACCCCACCTCCGCCTGAAACTGGCAATAAGAGCAAAGAATCCAAACTGAGTCTTGCACCAGGTTCTGTGACGACGTCCACAAATCAGCGTGAACTGAAACCGCCACGGCGAAATGTCAATGATGATACTACTGTCCAAGCTTATTCTTCCGAAAGAAGAACTCATCCATTGCCATCTGGCACTACCAGAGCATCACGACAGAAAAAGACAAAAGATCAACAACGAGCTTGTTCGGGTGAAAGGAATGGCGATAATAGGAATACCGCTGATTCAAACGAAGACGAGGAAATTATCGGACCAGGAGCAGTTGCCGTGCAGTTGAGAAGCAGCAACGACAATAATACAATATCTCCCGACATTGAGAATCCAAATTCACAAATATTGCCTTCCGCCAGTTTGTTAGAGGCTGAAGTGGCTCCCGATATGGACGCGGCGATTCAAAGGGCTGTCCAAGATGCCTTGCGACAACGTGACGAACAAATGGTCGCTGCCGCCGTGATGGAAGCAGGAACGGCGCCACCAGCACCAGCACCACCAGAGACCAACAATGAAGAAAGCATTCAAGATGACTCTGAAGGACCAAATAAGAGCAGCAGTGACAACAATGAGGAGCAAGGCTTCAACAAAAAGATTATGTATGCTGGCGTTGGACTTGTCGCATTAATTATTGTGATTGTGTTGGGGGTGACTCTGTCTGGAGGAGGGGATGATGCGAGTCCTACTGCGGCATCTGCTGAGGCTGGGGATGATCCGCATATAGAACCACCAACGCTGGCTCCGGTGTTGGAACAAGCACCATCCACTTCCCCGTCGCAAGGGGATATGGTGGCGACACCAACATTTTTACCCGACGGCCTATCTGGAGATTGTGTCAAAGCGATTCCAATGTTTTCTTCGGGCTACCAAGCCTTCGTGACGAACGGTGCTGTCACAGCTACTTATGCCAATGAAGCGTGCAATGTAGATGTTGTGGATCGAGGGATTTGGTTCCTTTTGGATGTCTCGAACGAAGAAGATCCCTTCACTGCACTCTTTACCGTTTCCAACCAGACCTTTGCTGCCAAAATGTCCGTTTATATCGGATCTTCTTGCGAGAACTTGCAGTGTGTTGGTCAGACTTTCTCAACCAGCGAGGCACCTCGATCTTATGAATTGGCGGTGGAGAGTGGGGATACCTATTTTGTGTTCGTAGCCGGAAATGGCTTGGAGCAGACTGGTACCTTTCTGTTTGAATTTCAATCAAGTGTTTCTGATGGATCTTTTCCACCAGCAAGGGCACCGACCACGACACCAGCCCAACCATTGCAGCCAACTGAAAATCCTACACCACCACCAACTCCTATCCCAACAAATCCGCCGCCAACACTACAGCCGACTCCACCACCAACACTTCCTACGAGTCCTTCAGAGGATTGTAGAGGTGCATCGATCATTACGCCTGGATTCTTGAAAGCTATTTCCACCTTATCTGGTATGGACAGATTTATAGACTTACAATGCAATGTTCGAGACGGCGACCGGGGAGTCTGGTTCAAATTCGTACCAACATACGAAGCTACGGTCACAGTGACAGCATCGGAACAAAATTTCAGCGCCAAGCTGGCTTACTTTACAGGACCTTGCTTCTTCCCAGTATGTGGAGATGTGACTACGTCGACATCTGTCTCAGACCGTATCTTGAGATTCTATGCAGAAACCGGAAAGGAATATTATTTGTTCGTGGGGGGGAACGGAATCGGTCAAGAAGGAAGCCTGCAACTAACGCTTGACGCACCAGAGCCTCCTGCTTTCTCCTATTGTGATGGTGCTGTTGATGTGAGCAATAGCTTTCCTTTCGCACAGAGTGATTCTTCCTTTTTCACAGTCCCAACTATGTCTAATGATGAATGTAGGATTGATTCGGATGATCGTGGGACTTGGTACAAGTATGTCCCAACAGAGGATGCCATCATCACGATGATTGTTTCTATTCAAGACAAAAGCACTAGGATTGCTTACTTCACTGGATTATCCTGCGAAAATCTGACATGTGGCGACTTCACTTCAGCGAGCGTTACACCAAGAGCATTGGTCTTTCACGGAAAGCCAGGGAAAACATATTACATGTTGGTAGCGTCGAATAGGCTTCAGAATGTTGGCAATTACCGAATCCAAATTGTCGAGAGTTTACCACCAGAAAACTCGTACTTCACGGGGGCCACGGAAGTTACCAGTGGCTACAATAACCCGACTATTATCGAGGATACCACCCAATTTGCTGTTCCTTCTTTCTCTTCAGACGATTGTTTGGTGCAAGAGACAGATCGCGGGCTGTGGTATAAATACACTGCAACCGTTGATTCCATCACGACCGTTACTTTGTCTGCATCATTCGGCAAGAGACTGTCGATGTACGTAGGCAGATATGCGGCCGATGTCTTGATTTCACTTGAGTGTCTGGGACAAAGTGGAATCAGCGTGGGGTCCGATCGAGTGATGGAGTTCAGTACCTCGCCGGGCAGAGAACTATTTTTTCTTGTTTCAGGATCTTCTTTTGAGGAAGTTGGCACTTTCAATCTCCGCTTTACTTCATCAGAGCCACCAGCGAATACATAGCGCTCCAATGCAGTTGTCCTTGTGAGCTCGAACGTTTCTGATGATGTTGAAAGTGTGGAGGGAAATACGCTTTCTCTCTTCTGCGCTTTTCTTTCAACGCTTGCCTTGTCACGGACAGCGTGCGGGGACTCTGGCACAAGTATACCCCCGCTTCTGATAGAATGAAAGTTGCTGGAGCCGATCGCATTGTGGGATTCCATGCCAAGTCTGGCCTCGATTACTTCATTTTCCTGTCTGGACGCTGATATGACCAAGCTGGGCCATTTCGGATTGCTTTTGCTGCACCTGTAGCTCCAGCCAACTCCTTTCGCGAAGGTGCTACAGAAGCTAGCACAGTGGGTTCGCTTGGCACCACTGTGGAAGGAAACAGTTCAGCACTCGTTCCGTCATACTCTAATATCGATTGTGAAAGTGAGACGGGAAGACCGAGACACTTGGTTCAAGCTACTCTCTGGCTCAGCTGCACCAGGTTATGCTGTTACTGTGGAAGTTACTGGGCAAGAGTTTTCTGCAAGGCTATCGGTGTTTGAATCATCCGGAGATCCATGAAGTAACCTGATTTGTACCATCACTATAGTTCTTGGAACCAAACTCCTCCAGAAGTGTGACTTTGGCTTTCGAATCAGGAAATTCTTACTATCTTTTCATTTCAGGAGACGGATTGCTAGAAGCTGGAGGCTTCTCTGTCAAGTTTTTGTTGGGATTCAGCTAGAAAATGTCGATTAGAAAATCTATTTGCGTATCCGTATAGAATCAAATGATATAGCCTTCAGGATGGCACAGGTATCAACAGAAATGATTAAAATCTGCTCAAAGAGATGCGCTGATTTTGTTTGTACTCAATCGACTTGCTAGTTTACAATGCTATTTCTCTAAGGGGCGCTATACGTTTTGCGATACAAATAAAGCAAGGCATTCCAAAACCATAAATGAACCTTATGATGTCGTTTTGTCATCACCAGAAGTCTTCCGACGAAAATTTCGAAAGCGTGCTGATACCTTTGTTTCCGCCATCTTGTCGGAAACTTCCAACCATCTCCCACCTTCGACCGGTTTTAGAAACCGGCCCCCTCGACTCTTCACCTCTTGGACCAACGAGTCGGCAATTTGCTTCTTTCTTCCCCGAGTCGAGGAATTGTATTCCGCCGCCATGCCTTCCACAGTATGACGGAGCCTTTCATTTCCTGCATGTTCGTACATTCGACCGAATAATACATCTTCGTCCACCACTGCAGTTACGATGCGAGCACTATCATCCGGTTCTGATCTTGTGGGTGTGGGGGAAGCGTTCGCAGTCGAACGAGCACGCTTCTTTAGATTTCGGAAGAGTTGAGCAATTTTGCTGCGAGCTTCGTCAACCGACACTTCAAGCCAATGATGACTGTGATTCTCGTCTGGTTTTAAGAATCTTCCACCTTTCTTGCGAATATTTTCCATGATAAGATCGACTAGAATCCGACGTTCGCGTGAATTCCCAGTATTGTACCAGTCGGCATGCTGGGATGCCATCGCCAGTAGACGGTCATTTCCGACGCCATTGACTTTTCTACCAAGACACAAGACATCATTTTCATTTGGTGTCGGCAGGCTCTGGGTTGAACCATTAGAAAAATTCTCCTTTCGAAGACAGTCGTTGTACCACGCCAATTGATGCTCCAAGAGCACCTCCTCGGTGGAAAAGGATATGGGTAAGGCATGCTGTGATATCCCGTAGGTAGAGAGCCTATACAAGCATTCCCAATGAGATCCTACATGAACCTGAGGGCACGGGATGAGATGCGAAAGCGTGGAAAGCCAAATTGGCAATAGCGAAAGATTGCTATGCTTACCTTCATCCTGGCCTTATCTTTCGCCGGCAACACTGCAATTCCAGCTTTGCTAAGTAAGGCCGAACTCGGAGAGAGGTAACACAGATGGAAACCAGCCACGTATAACGGTACTGCCTGAAAACGAAAAAGAAGAACGAAGGAGTCAGCGCTAGAAATCATCCATCATCAATCATCCACCTTGGCCACAATACATATATCTAATGGTTTGTCACTTACTTGTCCAACGGCAACATACTTCAATATATCCTGGCCATTCTTTTTCTCTCGAAATTCTCCCACGGCATAGTATATAAAAATGCAGCCTCTACTGGTGTAGTCCAACGAGTTAAGTATATGCATGTACTGGTAGAATATTGACCTCATCTCATTTTCAATTGTCGTGTACTCTCTTAGGCCCGGCAGTTGGACCATGATCTTTCGATTACTCCGGTCCTTGAATGCTGTAACTTGGAAGCTTCCCCTCAGCAAGCAAGCAATGTCATCGTCGTTCAAATCACTTAGAACTATGTCTCTTGCGAGCGTATCCTTTGAAAAAAGAGTCGCTTTCATTTCAAAATGTCGAATAAGTTGCTCCGCGGTTGCCTTTGTGTCATATTCATTGGCCCTGAGGAACTGCGTTTGGAAGTCACGGTTTCGAACGTAATCTTGATTCATTTTTTCAGCAACTTCATAAGGAGTTCCCGTCTTAATCTGTTGTAAATACTTTTCCACATCAATCAGCATATTTTCTACATCAGCAGCTTTCTCCAACTTATCAGCTGACACCCCATGAAGTTCTTCTTGTTTCGTTTGCAGCTCGTTGAAGCTGAGACTGTTCATGCCTTGTACAATGAGTTTGTCCAACTCGTTGTCATCCAATCTCACTGGAGACTTGGCACCAACCCTGCTTTTGTCTTTAGATTGAAAGCACCCGCATTCGCTGTCTCTGTAACTTCTTGTTACCGTACTCATTCTATTTTTATTTAGCTATGCTGGCTTCTTTTGCTGGGTTATCTTGATTTCATTTCCCTTTGATGACCTAGACTTAAAACCTTTGATGATGAAGCAGAGCGCAATATATTGTAATATTGAATAAAACAATCTCGATCGTGTGTGGTACCTGGAACCGGTACCGGTACAGGTGAAGATAATAGTGCCGAGGTGATATGTTCGATGCGAAGGATTGAATATTAACTGTATATAACGGAGAAAAGGTACCGAATCCCCGCCATTATGTGTTGGTAGCTTGCGAGCATATGGCCAATCAATCCAAACCACGTCAATTTCCCAATGAGAAACCGCCGACGGATTTGGTTCGGATTGCCTTTGGTTGTGGTAACCTAATATAAAACTACAATAGTCCATTTTGGCAAATAGGTTAAGTGTTGATAGCTTGTTTTGCTTGGTGTGAATACGCCTTCCTTTAGATGGATTTGGCTTACGACAGGGCGAAATAGTGGCATTTCATTGAGTGACCTGGTTGTATGCATCCTTATATGTACCCAGAAGCCGTTGCGTCTCCTCTTCTGCTACGAGAGGGAGAGACTTAATTCTTCTTCTAATAATGGAAATTGACGACAACCAATTAATGAAAAATAATCATTGAGATACGTACATGATCATCAAAGCCCCTCAAGGTCCCAACAACCTCTTTCGCCCCCAGCAATAAGATCCACATTTGGTGGGATCCAATGGCTTTGCCAACCAATGATTCCAATGGTAGAAATCGAGTCGCCATTGTTCTGTAGTTGCTGGGTGAATTTCAAAATGGTGTTGGTAGCTATTGTTGTTGGGCGTTGTGGAACACCTGTAAGGCGTTGTAATGTCAGCTTCTAGATGAATCGGTTGTCTATGATTGCCGTCAATCTACCTGTTTATATTGTAGTTGGATGTTATTACTGCGTTATTTTATTGTCTTTTCTGTTGAAGGATGGACGAAGGAAGTGTCCGATTACTGCATTTTGAACTTCGGACTTTCGAACAGTAGATTCAATGTTACTCGACCACACGACTACAAACCGCACTGAGACATCCGCATATTACAATGATGATGATGATGATGATGATGAAGCTTTTGAAGTGAATCCCATTCATCATATGGAGGCCTCGCCGCCTTCAAAGGCCTACTGTAAAGAACAACACAACCGGCTGCTTGAAAAGAAATTCCAGCTAGCGAAATGAAAATCTGAAAATGTCGTTTCGTTTCGCCAGCGTGTACCGTGTTCATTTTTTTGGATAATTCCACGATGTTGATGCAAACGATATGCAAACATGCACTCTGGCCACTTTGACTTTCACACTCCAAAAGCTCATAAAAACAAAGCGCCGAGCTTTTTGTGCAATCTTATTCTTCGCTTCGCATATAACACCAAACACCAAACATCATAATCAAACATGAACACCTTCTTTGCAACCAAGCAACAACGTGGAAACCTTATGAAGGACGACCGTCACGTCACTGTCGAGCAAAACCAAGACGACATGGAGGAGCTTATGAAACTATTCTCTGATCTTTCCCTTAACTGCAATGAAACCAAAGCGAAAATGGAGGAAGAAAACGACGAAACAATGGGGTTGTCATCGCAAACCACCACCACCACCGCCACCACCAAGAACGAGCCAAATCAGATCGTCCTCGATTTGTCTGATCCAGCACCTTTGGCTTTCTCACAACCAGCAACACAAGATGTCATGCCGCAATCTGATTGTCTGAATGCTGCTGGAGACGAAATTGAAGCTGAAATGATGGCGACTTACCTTTCGCTCCATCCTTCTTTGGAACTCGCCACAGGCAATGCTTCTGTAACCGAGCTTGCTAAACGATTCTCCGGACTTTCCATCGACTGCAATGCGATGGAAGTTGACCAAGACGAAATGGACATTGATCTACCGGAAATCGATTGGATGCAAGTTGATATTGATGAAATGGAAATCGATCTACCTGAAATTGACTGGATGCAAGTCGATACTGATGAAATGGAACTCGATGGTCCATAGATCTTCCAAAGAGATCGCCAACCCGTAACCCGCTTCCAGACATACGACCTTTCTCGAAACTATCTTCTTCTTTTCAGTGCTCTTGACTTGTCAGAAAATGTTGGCCAACACTATTGCACTCGCAACTGACAATGTCTCGAACATCTGGAGACGAGGAGGATGCTTCGACGAAAGATCCTTGCGTGGTTACGGGCTATTTCCAAATAGTATTCCCCTGAAGGATTATTCCACTGATCCTTCCAACAAGGCTGAACGAAATCAAAAGAGAGCTCACGTCCTTCGACCGCTACCGTTGATCCTGCTTCAGCTCTAAGTTCGAGCTGTTGTGGTCCAAGAATCGCGTAAGTCAGTATGTACTTCAATGCTTCTTTTTGGGTGAAAAAAGTCTCAAAAGAGTATGTAGAAGGCATGCCGTAGTATGTACACAATTCAGTACATCTACACTACTATTGGATATATGCATCAAGAGATGCAAAAGTCAAAATGAAAGAAGAAAAAAATATGACAACCAAAAATGAAACAGAAGAGGTCATTGTCCCTCGAACGCATCAATAAAATGAACACCATACAATATAATGATTCTTTGAATGAAAGAAAATTCAAAACAACAACTTGAATCAATATTATGCATCAATGCAACCAAACACAAAATCATGTATGCATGAATAAAAACACAACTTTGCATGGAAAACAATTCAAAGATCAAATAATAAAAAGATATAAATATCAACAGATGCAACATACAACAACATGAGCCGCTTTTCTTATATAGTAGTCTAGAGTACTGTAAGCCCATTGTTGGTATTTGCTGTTATGATATACTGGTATATCACACATACTAGCTAATAAGCGGTAAATGAATGAATGAAACAATAATGAATGAGCCAACTAATAATGAATGAATCAATGACTCTAATGAATGAATCAATAGCAGGTTGGCTAGTGTATTAGTACTAGGCAAATGCATGGTGACGAGTACAAGAATGAACCGTTCTTCACTACGATGCCTGGGTGGGAGGCTCGATAGTACTGTCCTAGTTGATTCGCCGAGTCGAACAGTGATCTTTACTACCTATAGTACAATGCCTCGTCGCCAATTTGGAGATGCTACTATATTCAATATATATATTAGATGGCTGCGTAAGACCGGAAACCTAGTTTCACCAATCCGAGTACGGTAAAACCCCCCAAGAAAAGCACTGCCAGCATATAGTACCTCCTGCCGCAGTCATCGCTGACACCAGCATCTATGTAAGTACGTTACATATGTACCCAGCAGAAGCTGTTGCGTCTCCTATTCTGCTACGAGAGGAACTTGATTCTTCTTCTTGTCACAGTAAAGAGTACTACTCTTTTGATTCGAAATAGACTGATAATGATATGATTTATATTTTGCATTTGATATGTTGTTCTATTTCCAACTCGGGCGCAACAGCAATATACATGTCGTCCAGTGATGAGAAATCAAAACAACCAACGAATCGCAGCACCGCATGAAAATGAAGAAGAATGCGGAACCAAGATGGAAACGTCCACAGCACGATCTGCGAACTTCAAATGCTCTCGTTATACTTGTACATGTTGACACTGTTATACAATGGTATGCCTGAATGAATGAATCGGACACTATCCCTTCCCCAAGAATCTGTCAGCTGCGCTTGCACTTTCTACATTGCAACTCCTGCATTCAAGAGTCGATCCCAAGTCACTGCACCCGGATTGGTTTCGATCAATGCTTGTGGCAGTCCACTTGTATCATTGATATTTTCTATTGTATCCCAATCTCCAATATAATGTGTTTCCCCAGTCTTTTCTGTCAAGAAAAATTGAGGATATTGTCCACGAATGCCACTGATTTCGAACAATTCATTTCGTCTGTAAAAAGAAAAACAAAACGAATGGTAATTCATCAAGATTTTAGAATGATATCATGGAACAAAGGAGTTTGGAATGTCACAATGTCACAGGTCCAGTCAGTATCTACATACCTTTCAATCAAAGTTTGATCCGCAGCATCGACAGTGTCAAATGGAATTCGTTTGGCTCGCAGAATTTGCATGGCACGATCTTGGCGATGGTGTTGTTTTCGACACACTTTCATGGTCGAAATAAGTAGCAGTAGCTTGTTCCTGTATCCGGCTCCGAGTAGTCTCTCCCATGTCATGATTAATGGATGGGCCCCAATGACGGAATCGGAAAGCCCACTGTCTTCGTCAATGTCCTGTAGTCGTCCAAGTTCTCCGACGTAGGATGTGACTTCGTTGTCGTCAACAACAAAGAATTGTGGATACTGTGCCGAGTCGGGCATTAATTTTTGTAACTGGGTACGTCTAGATGAATCAGGTAAGGGGAGCTGTAAGAATACGAAGCGGAATAAATCAATCAATGATCGATCGATTGATTGATTCGTACCGTTTCATCATGGTCGGATCAAAGGCATCGACGACCTCAAAGGGAATCGTCCGAGTAGTCAATAGACTGATTGCTTGTGTTTGTTCTACATTCTGTTCATCGTCAATGGTGAATGAAGACGCTAGTACTACTATTTTGTTTCTGTACTCCTTCATGACGTTGCGGGTTACTGGTCGGTATAGTAATGGAATGGATGTTCGTTGGTTTCGTACAGTAGTGGTTCAAATCACAACTTGTGAGAAAAAGTGGCGTTCTGGCGATTCACGAGCCGCGACGGTTTGGCCAAATTTATTTATTTTGATAATGCTCTCGCGCAGGCCATTGTCTGTTGGCGCCATATTAGGAAATGGAGAAAGGAAAAACGGAGATGTTCTGCAAAAGAATATATGACACGACCAAACATTCGCATATCATATACCGTAATATTCATATTCATCATCAGCTTCATCATCGTCATCAGTGCCAGTAGCATACCCGCTTCAGAACCTAGTTGTTAAATGCAGATTCAACCATGCTGACTACAAGCATCAACCAAACGATGGCATCACTGCCCCTAGCGATTCTCGAGGAAATATTTGGCTTTGTAGGTTCCGTCAGGCAACAACGTGTCGCAATGACCTTATTCGGCAAAGACTGTTGGCTCATGCTTCCAGAGCTGGAAAAGTCCATCAAGACTTTGAGCATTTGTGACCAACAGGACGCCGATGCGCTTCTACAGTACACAGAGGCAGAGTCAGAAATGGGTCAACGATGGGGCATGATGGGGGACGTCTTTCTGGCAAGAAACGTGCATCACGTATTTCTTCGACTGGAAAATCTGCAATGCTTGAATTTGCATCACTATGGGGCAGATTCATTCTTGGAGTTTCTCAGTAACTACGCTCTGCTGCCTAATCTAAAAGCTTTGTCCATGGAAGGATCGATGGGTGTCACGGATGATGGACTCCGACGAATTGCCGAAAATGGAGGAGAACCCAGACGTCAGAACTTTTCCTCTTTGACCATTACGTTTTGCCGAAATACGTCCTATGCGGGGACTATTTTCTTGCGGGAGCAGCTGCCCAACCTGAAGCTAATCCGACGCCAGCCCGAATGGTTAGATGGACAATTCTATACACCATTTGCTGCCGACGGTGCACCCACCGAAGTTCATACGTATTGGCCTGATGGGACGTTTACCTTTTCTCGCAACAGCCAATCGGCGGGATTTGTATGTGATTTATTTCCCTGGGATCCGGATCGATTTGACTTTGTGGGAGACAAGCTACAGTACAACAACTTTGAATTTCCAGTGGGTTGGCCGGAGTGGTTCCGCTTTGCGTATCGACCTGGAGTGTCCTTGTTGCGATTGGACAAGGAATTAGAAAATCCAGAAGATAAAAACAGTGTGACACCTTGTGTACTTGTTGGTCAGCATATGCGGGGATTACGACCTCCCAATATAAGAGATTTGATGGAATCCGTTAGCGGCATGCTCAAGATTGGGCAAGGCAAGCAATTCACACACGATGGAGAGGTACTTCCAGATGATCTCCCTGCGGATGGGACTCAAGATTGCATCATGATTTCCAAAATGAAAGTACACCCTCTTCCTCACGATTCTCTATTGCCGCCTGCCAATCTCTTTGATGAATGCAAGCGCACATGCGAATCCATGGCTACCTACGGCAAGGACTTTTTGCGACAAAAGGAGGACGATCTACAAAGTGCACTGACGGCGAATAATTTGTGATCAAACGACGTTTTATTTACATATATCGAATCATATTGTTCCCAACATGATTCATGCTACAGACTTCCCCGCCCAGTGAAGAACACACAACATCCTACTCAACTGAAACCATTGAAAGCGCAACTCCAGTCGAGCGCAACCTTTGGTTTTGAATCTTGCTCAAGAGGCGATGGAGGGGTTCGTTCCTCTTCCATACCATTTCCAGTACAAGACGTAACAACATTATAGCAATGCTGATGTGTTTGCGATTGACTTGGTTTGTTCTTGCAACAATAGACACAGGTGCATCCCGTATGCATTCGAAGCTGAGCACCGGGACGTTCCAAGCGATATTTTCGTTCCCATGATTTTTCGGCGACTCCTTTGGCGAGGGACTCGATCATCTCCTCTCTCGACAGTCGTCGCTCGGACTTTGGTAGTTGGAACTTGGGTAGACTCATTTTTGGAAGGTCGAGCTCATGATTGTTATTGGAGTATTTTTCTTCATCTTCCAAGAACTCCTCCATCGCCCAGTCTTTTTCCATATTTGCGATTCGTGAGTCTCTGACGTGATGATGAATGAGAAGACTAGTACGCTGCACAAGCATACCACGATCATCTCGTGCATCGTCTATGCTAATGCGGCGTTCGAATACGTCCGTGTTCTTGGAAAAGACGGTTTCGTTGGTCAGACTCTCGTTGCCTTCTTCCTCTTCGTCCCAGTTGGTGAAGTACTCTTCTTGGCGCCTCACTATTTTCCCCAGTGCTGCCGCTTCGATCGAAAGGCGCTGTCCAGAGGATCGAGTGTTTGCCAGCGGTGACTTTCGAGGAACAAATTGTTCTGCTTCTTGAGAGGACGAATTGTCATCCAAGGAAATACTTTCGATCACTTGCTCTTGCAATCGGGTGAGCCGTCCTATACTTGACGCCGACTGTGCAATGGGCTTGTACTCGTTCTTGTGTTCCACTGGGACCTTGCGAAGCTTGAATTGCAAATCCCCTTGCGCCAGAATAGCAATGAGGATATTCCTTGGTGTTCTCGTTGCAGCCTCCAGGGCGTCAATGCTTTTGCAGTATCCGTTCTCCTCCACCTCTTGGTTAACAGTCTGGATCTGAGTATTCCGGTGGTTGTGCTGCCAAAGCTTAAGAACTGGAATCTGAGGCACCGGAAATTGGAAGCGGGCATCTTCTTCATATTCTGCCAGCAAATCAGCTTGAGAATAGGTGTCCCAGCCACACGACTCGCTATCAGACCACATAATGTCATCGTCTGTCTTGTCAGTAATATTTCCATCGTCACTCCCAGTCAGTGGTTCCTTTGCCCCATTTCCACTATCATAGACTGGATTCGTTTCCTCGAAAGACGCTTCAGAGGGTCTATGCTCAATAGCCTTATCTCCAATCTTACTGACATCAGGTTGGCATAATATTTCTTCCCCATTTACATCAATTGAGAGCTCAGAAATTCCATGCCCAAATGTTCCATTTGCTGATAGCCAGAAAGAGGAATTCGAACAGTCTTGTGGCGACTCAGGTTGCTCTGGTTCTTGCCAAAACTCGTCGATGGAGCTTTCAGAAGCTTCGTATTCGATGGTCTCGTGAATGAAAGTCCGAGCTGCAGAATAGCTAGGATCTTCATCATCGAAAAGTATAATCTCTTCAATTGAATATTCCACAGAGATTTCATCCGCTTCCAACGTTTCGCAAGCGGTCACGAAGCTAATTCTCTCAGTACCACCAGGTTCGTCCTTGGTCTCAGGTTTGAGGATGGATTGCAAGTCACTTTCGTAAAGGATACGCTCTTGGAAAAAGTCATCGTCTCTTTCAATGTCTTCTTCAACAATTGTAACTAGTAGATCGGAGGTTTCGACGTCGTCCACAGCTTCATCGAACCCTGTGCTTTCTTGATCACTCTCTTCTTCCCCGGTTTCGACGATCGTTTCGAGTGGGTCTTGTGCAAGAATGATCTCTTCAAGATCGTCTTCTGACTCGTAGATGATGTCTTCTTCTACACGGAAGAAGAGTTCTTCTTCTTCGCAAGAACCGCTGATGATGTACAAAAAATCATCAGCGTCGTCGTCAAGAAAAGAGCTGCTCGAAACGTCTTGTTCCTGCTCGAACACGATATTCTCATCGTACATAGAAGGTTCGCTCTCTTCATACAATATTGACTCTTCGTCGTCATCTCCTTCACAGTCGAAGTTTGTATCGTGTTCATCTTCTGGACTTTTCTCCCCTGGCTCGTGGTTGTCATCGCTGATGGATGCGAAGATGTCTTCTTCCTTCGCAGCGTAGTTGTCACAGATGATGCCCGCCATATTTATGGAAGAGACTTGACTGGATCTTCGAATATCCATTTCGTCTCTTCTATGATTCAGCAGTAACGCCTCTCGAGAGGCTTTTTCTGGATGAAGAGCAGCATCGACGTGGTACAATATTTCTCTCCTTCTTTTTGCTCGATGAGACTTAGGCATAACATATCTAGACAACATCCATGTTCCATCATCATCGTCCTCTTCTCCTTCTTCTTCATAGACGTAGTTTTTATCATGTTCGTCCGGCAGTTTCTCGTCTGGCTCCTCGTGGTCGTTGTCGCTGACGGAATCAACAACGTGGGTTTGTTCTTGCTTCTCGGCACTTTTTGCTCGATGAGACTTAGGCATAACATATCTAGACGACATCCATGCTCCATCATCATCGTCTTCTTCTCCTTCTTCTTCATAGACGTAGTTTGTATCATGTTCGTCCGGCAGTTTCTCGTCTGGCTCCTCATGGTCGTTGTCGCTGACGGGATAAACAAGGTGGGTTTGCTCTTGCTTCTCGGCGCTGTTCGAAAAGAAGATGGATCCTTGACTTGTTTGAATAATCTCTTCTGTATCCGTATCGTCAATCCAATCATTCAAGAGCGATGACTTCCGAGAGGCTTGTTCTGGATATAGAGCAGCATCAACAAAGTCCAATATTTCTCTCCTTCTTTTTGCTCGATTGGCACTTCTTCTCTTCAATAGATATGACTCTGGATTGGCATATGGAGAAGATATCCTGTCTTCGATTTCTAATCGTGTTTTCATGGTCGTTTCTGGTGGAGGCTTGAGAGCTTGTTTCCATCGGTATCTTCTACCGGTATATTTTATGGAGTCTTCGATTTTTGGGAAGAAAAAATGAGAAACAACAACGGTGTCTTGTGGACTCAGTTTACTTATGGGTCTTATATTTAACATTTAACATCAGTTGGAGTTGTGCCAAAATTGTGTTTACAACGACCTCAATAAAATGGCGAACCAAGGAAAAAATCTAACAGAAACGTTCAACAGAAAAATTTTGATACGAGAAGTTCGACGAGAATTCGTATGTTGGTCGCAGAGAAGAAGGCATAGAAATTGACTCAGAAGACTATAATTAGTCAACCAAGTCGACCACACGCACGTGCGTGACCTTCAGTATTTCGTCTGAATATTCTGGTCATCTCTGATCATCCCGCATGCATACATATATTATACCGGTATGTGCCATCGTCACATCAAAAATATTAGCGGCAGGTTTTTAATGTCTCTCGGTTTCGTCAGAATCTCAACAATAACATAGCTCAGCTGCGCATCAGCCAAATATACAATGGGTCGAATAACCATGAATGGTACCATTACGGTGGACGATACTGATGGCCAGATAGAAGTCCAAGACAACATGCTGGGGGCTTATCAGCTGTCGTTGAGCGCACAGTTTCTGTCACGTTTCAAGGTGTCATCGTCTTATGCTTCCGTCAAGATTATTGAAGGATCTTATCGCGGGACCGACCTTGGCGAAACGGAATGCATCCCCCGCTCTTCTACTCCAGATTGGTGCAAGACTTTCTTTCTAGATTTTGTTCCCGGCGACGGAACGGTTGTGGAGATTAGCATATACGATTTCAACAATGGATCTACCGCTTACAAAATTGGAGGGTCTAGGATCAGGATTGAAGAAGTCGCAAAACGAAAAGGAATTGAGGTTCCACTCTCCGGTAGCCTCTCGAATGTGTAAGTTCCATATCGAGAAACATGCCCTATTGGTTTTACTTGGAAACTTATTTCAGTACTCTCTTCTTCTCCAGTAGACTGATGTGTCGACTTGACAAATGCATGATGGGGACCGAAAAAGGAGATCTCATCTTTCATATACGCGGCCTTGATATGAACAACAAAGAACCTGGACCTTTTGGATTGGGTCGATCTGACCCATTCTATGAAATATCCAAAAAGCATCCAGATTCATCAGATAGCGATATCGAAGATTGGAACGCAGTCTATAGATCCGAACATATCACGAATCATCTTAATCCAATGTGGAAAGATGCGCGATTAGGCTTACCAGAGCTGTGTTTCGGGGACTTGGACTGGCCTCTCAAGATCACCGTATACGACTACGACAAGAACGGAAAACATGACGAAATGGGATCAGTTGTCACTTCCGTCAAAGAGATGCAACAAAGAATTTCTATCCGAGGCAATTCCGATCGAGCTCAAGCCTTCATGTTAACCAAAGAATTGCGTGGGAGACAGTCCAATACTGGATTCCTTTGTATTTTGAAGGCATCCATTGGTCCACCGGGCGACCGAAAAACGATACGCGCTGGACGGAAACAACAAGATGGCGGCGGCAAGCTTTCTGCCTGGATCGCTTTCGGACTCCTCATTTTCATGGTGCTTTTGCCATTGATCATTGGACTTGTGATTGCAAGAGAAGAAGAAATGACGGTGGATACCACTCCAGAAACTACCTTTGACTCATATTACGACGATTACAAAAGGGATTTGAATGTGACGCTGAGGGATGGCATCAAGTCGGGATATCTGTCAGGGCACCACGCATTGGATCCACAAACAAAAGCCTTGGATTGGCTAACCACACAAGATAGTGGTTCCAATGTCACCACTAATAGCACATCTGAGTTGTTGCAACGTTATGCCATGGCCGTATTTTACTATGCCACGGATGGAGACAACTGGAATCGGAATACCACCTTTCTTAGCGACGCCTCGGTATGTGACTGGGGAAGCAATTATGGAGACGGTGTGACTTGTAACGGCGCAGGACAAGTTACGAGCTTTCGATTATGTAAGCTTTATTGGTGGTTGAAGCGATATGCAATTGTTGTGGTGCTGACAACTCGTTTTTTTTTCACCTTCCAACAGTCAATCGTGGTTTGACTGGGTCACTACCAAGTGAGATTGGATTGCTGTTCAGCCTGAGGGGAATTTTTCTTTGTAAGTTGATGAGCACGACGGTTACTCTTTGCAAACTCGCTGTCTCTAACATTTGTTGGCTGGTTCTTCGTCCCAACGCAGCAATGAACAACATCACTGGGATACCTTCACGAATAGGGTCTTTGCGGAACTTGGAGGACTTGTACCTATGTAAGCAGACCTTTCACACTTCAACAATGTTATCCCATGATGAAACTTATATTCTTTCTTTTTCATCAAAGCTCGAAATGATCTTTTGGGGGGTATTCCAGAATCCATTTCAAAGCTTCGGAATCTAGAGAGCCTCCATATCCAAGACAACCCTCGATTGACGGGCGATTTGGATCCACTGTGCAGCAATGTCAAGCCATTTTTCTATGGTGCGGCCGACTGCAAGAAGCCAGACTTGATATGTAGTTGTTGTAAGGCTTGCTCGTAGACTGGAGTGTCGTCGAGTTACATCAGATGGGAACTAAACAAAGACATAGTTCAACACAGTGTCTATCAATTCGATTAACTGTGTGGCCTTTGTACACTACGACTGATTGTGCAAACCCACCGTCATGCGTCACGAAGGCACATGTTATCGTTTTGTATACCCACTACTCTAGATGCCGTCGTTTTGATTTCATGGCAGCCTCACAATCGACGATCCGTTTCAGTCAGTCAGTTTCAAACCGGGACATCGTGTATGTACTCAATTACCGACCGGTAGTGTTAACATAGTAGTAGTATTTCGCCACAAATGCTAAAATTGTATGATAGTGGTATTACAATACAAGTAGGTCTGCAAACGATGAACGAAAGCAAACACAAAGTGCGACAAAACATATGTATTACCCACTTTATAATATGTCGTCTGCTGTTTATTGGGCGAGCTCATTCTCGTGGTTGGTGTTGTTATGCTGCAGGGGCATTCTTGATGGCCAAAGGGACGTTAGCAACAAATCCCCTAACATGCCGCAGTCGCAACTCGCATCCTCGATCCACGAAAACAATCAAAAGAGTCAGCAGGTACTCAAAACATTCGTTTGCAGTAGGCATATTACCAATGTCTCGCTCGATCACAGCCATGTTGTTGATGAGAGCGAAGTGAAATAAAGGATTATGTTCCAAATCACATGATTTGTATGCCAGCTCGTACAACTGCTTGGCTCTCGTCAGAAGATGCATTCGAGTCCAATGGCAAAATAAGTTTTGCTTTGCCAGTTGATGGTGAGCTAGGGCCGCATTGAAAATTGGAATAGCGATCAGGATCGTTGGGTCAATCTCCTCTGCTGTTGTCGGAATGATGACGGCGTGTTCATAGATGAAAGTGCCACTGATTTCATCGCCAGATTCGCTGACGGTGGCAGAGAGAAGCATGCACTCATCCAAACTTCCACTGCTTTGCTCGTTTGCGGTTTCGCTTTCATCAAGAAATGTTCTACTGTAGCTCAATGCAAGTATGGACGACACGAGAGCCCTGGAGAAGTCGTTTGCTTGTAGGAATGCAACTGTTGCATCGTTTTGCTCAATCAAGGCTGTCCTTCCAATGAGAGTCATAGTTGCCAAATGATGCGACGCTTTAAAATAATTTATGAAAGGGCGCAAAAGTGTGATTTCTTTTTCTACCAGCAAAGTTGTCAAAAAGCGTCTTACGTACGAGTTACCGAATTCCGAAATTTGAAGAACATGGCATATGGAGGGATCATGTATGTTAAATAAATGCTACATGTTTTTTTTATGTTAGGGAGCCATTTGCGGTAATTCAAAGCATTTCAAGAGAGTTACCGTTAACGCAGTTTCGCAAATGTTGTGTACATATGTTCACGTGTGCGTGTAACAGGAAATGAATTCCCTCTTCTCGGTTAGGAAGGCGTAAGACAAGTCAGAACGGAAAGGGATTCTATAGCTTTAAAGATGCCATCCGAGACATTGCTACGCAGCAGGGGCATTCTTAATGGCCAAAGGGACGTTGACCACAAATCCACTAACACGCTGTAGTCGCAACTCGCATCCTTGATCCACGAAGACAATGAAAATAGTCAGCAGGTACTCGAAGCAATCGTCTGCAGTAGACACATTGCCAATGTCTCGCTCGATCACCGCGATGTTGTTGATGAGAGCGAACTGAAACAATGGATTGTGTTCCAAATCACACGACTCGTATGCCAGCTCGTACAACTGCTTGGCCCTCGTCAATAGATGCATTCGAGTGCAATGGCAAACGCTGTTGTGCTCGGCCAGTTGATGGTGAGCTAGGGCGGCATTGAAGACGAGAATATAAGCCAGAACCGTTGGGTCAATCTCTGCTGCTGTTGTGGTCCGAATGATGATGGCGTGGTTGTAGATAAAAGTAGTACCGCTTCCACCGGAAGACTCTCTGTCAGTAATAGGAGAGAGAAGCATGTACTCATCCATGCTTCCGCTGCTTTGATCTTTTGCCGTTAACCCTTCGTCAGGAAATGTTTGATTGTAGCAGCTCAATGCAAGTATGGAGGATTCGAGAGCCCTGAAGTCGTTTGATCGTAGGAATGCCACTGTAGCATTGTTTTGCTCAAGTAAAGTCTTGCGGATGTGGGTCATAGTAAATGGCGGCTTTCAAAGTTGTGGTGGAGATTCAAACATTTGTGTTTTTGATATGATGTTTCAACCTTTTTCCATTGATTCGTTGTTCGTCGCGAAAAATGAGAGCGATCCAAATTCTGATCATGCTACTTTTTTGGATAGGGAACTTGGCGAATGCTAAATTTGCCAATTCAATAGTGGGATCAATTCTTACATGGAACGCAGTTTTGCGACCAGACTTTTGGACTATCTGGTTGAAGAGGAACTTATTTCACGCCAAATGTTCTTGAGATTACATATATGTGTATACGGTACCGGTTTCCAAAGGGAGTTATCATATTGGGAAATCTGTGTGATGTATGATGACTACCGGTACATCAACTTTCTGGATGTTGAGAGGAAGACCATATAGCTCATTTACAATGATTAGTACGGCAAGTGCAAAACCAAGCAGCCACCAAGAACTCATTGCAAACATTCGGTGGCGCAACAAGAGACTCGGAGTAAGGAGGAAATAGCTCTCTCATCTGGATATTACATTATATTTATTTTTCTCTCGCTCTGGCTTATCGCTTGAAACATTGCTATGCAGCGGGGGCATTCTTGATGTTGATGACAACCCTAGAGGGCGCAGGCACCTTGGAAACGATATTGTTTCGTATACTTATATCATGTTGTTGGACGATGATATTTCGTAGAAGTGCGCAGTGGGGAAACAAAAGATTGTAATGGTATTTCAGTTTGGGCTCATTTATTTGATTGTCTGGTAGTCTATTATAAGAAAGGAAACAAAAGTCATCTCTAGCATCGCTCACAACACGAGCAGGTGACCAAGTCATCCAAACAGTCCACTTCGGCACGAAAGACCGCATTGCTGGAAGCCACTGTCTCACACAGTGGCTCTAAACTTCCAGTCAATTTTGGATTGTTCTGCAAATAGACAAATTGCAGACTCGTCATGTCGCCAACCTCGCTCGGAATTGTTCCAGTCAGGTCATTGGACTGCAAGAATAGATCTGAGGCATTGACCAAACGTCCAATTTCAGATGGAATTGGTCCCGACACCTTATTATTGCCTGACAGGAGTGAGTGAGTGAGTGAGTGAGTGAGTGAGTGAGTGAGTAAGTGAGTGAGAGTGGATAATATGGAGGGCAATACGTGGTATGTGAGATGACGGTGTGGAAGTATGTTAGAAGAGTGCATTCCGATGAGCTGCTGGCTTACCAAGGAATAATGTCTGCATATGGGTCATGGAACCAATTGTGTTTGGTATACTGCCAGTGATGTCATTGTTTTCGAGCTCAAAGGTTCTCATTTCTACCAAATTGCCAATGGTGGCAGGAATGCTTCCAGTCAGCTTGTTGGATGCTGTAATAATACATATATATATATATATATATATATATATATATATATGTTTTCGAAAGAGAAAGGGTTGAATAGGGCGCTGGCCAGAACGAGAATCAAAGACACGATATACATATATGTGCGGATAAATACATACCTAGTACGAGAGATGTCAGTTGTTTCAAGGCCCCGACCTCGCTTGGAATTGTTCCACCCACATTATTCAACGCTGTCAACGATGATGACATGGTGAGATATTGATTGTCAAAATATGCATTCCTTCCTTCCTTCATTCATAGATATATAGTGCAACAATAATATAATACTTACGCAAATGAAACCAAAAGAGGTTTTGGAACAATCCAATTTCAGTAGGAATTGTTCCTCCAAGCGAGTTGTTGAAAAAGTTCAGATCGGTAACTAGAACCGATTGATGACAGAGAAGATACTCATCCTTGGTATTCCACCATTCGCAGATACTGGGTTGGGTCAAAAATCCAGCCTGTTCTTCCCAATTGGGACCATCCGTGGCATAATAAAAGACTGCCATGGCGTATCGTTCCACCATGACGTCCGCGGGTGTCACATCCACCAAGGAACCAGTATCCGACTTTAACCATTTCAGTGCCTTGCCTTGGGGTGTATCATCGTCCGATTGATCTCCCAAATAACTTCTGTCGCCACGAAGGGCGGCTAGCAAATCTTCCTGGTATTCTTCATATCCAATGGGTTGTTTTGGCTTGAAGACTACCAATACAAGAACGGTGGCAATGATGGCGGCGAGAATCACAAAGGCAGCAATCCCAATCAAGATGAATTTGCGTCTTCGAGGATTGGAGGAGAATGATGACGACGACGTTGTTGTATTTGGATTCGGATTCGGAGATGCCTCTTCCTCGAGCACTATGCCGTCGGGATTATCATTCTCATTGTCATTCTCTTCGTCTGTCTCGTTCTTCTTAGATCTTGGCATGACGATTTATTGGTTCCGCGATGAATGCGGGACGACGTGATAGGACTGGATGTGAGAGCGGATTTTATTGAGAGAAGAATATTTAGTGAAGTTGATCGTGTCCCATCATTAGAAAATGACTGCTTAGATATTTGCGCAATCCAAACCGCAATCCAATGTCTTGCTGGGATATTCCAGGACAGCAAAGCGGGCGCGGTGTTGAGTAATTTATTTATTTACGGGGATCAATTGCTTTTCATTCCCCGCCAAAAAGGGTAGTTTTATGTATATATCCCCGTAATCGTGCGACGATATGATAATAATAATAATACTGCACTGAAGGCCGGCATACCGTATATCTGTATACCAAGTCTTGTTTATTTCAGCATTGCCACACTGCACTGCCCAGCAATGGCTTCTCCCTACTGTTACACTAGCTTCAGCAGAAGAGGAGGGCATCGCATACTCGCAAATGGACGGACAATAATAATACGAACGCTGAATAATGGCTCATCTCAGCAGCCGACGAATCATCATTTACCACGAATAATACGTCAACGTCAACGTCAGCTTCACTCTCTACGCCTTGTTTCGCGGATGAAAAGGCATATGAAAGACATATCTTCCGTCGCCAGCTATTCCACGACATCCAGCAGATTCGATCCATCCAAGAGTTCGTCATCAGACGGCCCATCATCGTCATCGTCGTCATCATCGCCATTGGCATCGTCGCCTTCTCTGAATCACGTATTGGATGGTCTCTTTAGTTTATTGAACTACAAGGAACGCCAAATATTGACGGAGCAACGAGAGCTTACCGAAAACGCTCGAACGTTGGCAGCCCAGGTGGGTGGTCGGGAGGTATCGGATTTGCTCCACAATACGGCCTCGCTCAATTTCTTGCAGGAGCTCCAATTGCAATCCACGTTTTCGGTCGTCTTGGCGGGGGAATTCAATGCCGGGAAAAGTACGCTTTTGAATGCATTGCTGGGCCAAGAATTATTGGAATCGGGCGCCCTGCCCACCACCGATACCATTACCATTGTGGCGGCCAATAAATCCATGCCAAACGAAAATGAAGCAGACGCAGACGACGACGCAGAATCAATTACCGACAATAAAAACCATGCAACCGATGCGCCCAAATTACCGTTGGGCGTCACCTTACACTTGGTTCCAGACATGCCATTATTGCAAGACTTGACATTGATTGACACCCCCGGTACCAATTCCACCTGGATGGACCATACCGAACGAACTCTGAGACTGTTGCCATCGGCCGATTTGATTTTGTTTGTCACCTCGGCCGATCGGCCCTTTTCCGAGTCGGAACGGACCCTTTTGAAAAGCATCCAATCCTATCGCAAGAGCATTGTGGTAATTGTCAATAAAATGGATATTCTACCGGAAGAGAGTCAGCCCAAGATTTTGGAATTTGTCCAAGACAATGCCAGTGAATTGTTGGGAGCAAGGCCAATTGTCATTCCCGTTAGTTCTAGGAATGCATTGTCGGTCAAATTACAAGCGGCTGGCATTACACCCAACACCGTCAATCAAGGCAACGTCATGGGTGGTACTGCTAACCAATTGTTATTGTCCTCAGCAGAACAAATATGGAAGGATAGCAACTTTGGCGCATTGGAATCCTTCTTGCGAGACTCGTTGACCACTCAAACACGGATTCGATCCAAATTGACCAGTCCACTGGGAGTGGCCGAAGGTCTCATGGTCCAATGTTTGGAGACTCTCAAGAAGGAAAAACAAGAGCTGGAAGCCGATTTGTCCACCTTGAATATCCTCAAGAGTCAATTGGAAGGATGGGAAAAGGAATTGCAACGAGATTTGGATGCTTCCAAGGAACGAATCGTGAAAACGGTAACACAAGAAGGAACGACTGTGGAACTATTGTTTTCTCGCATGAGTGTTTTTCAATTTTATGCATGGGGATTGCTGTCATCGAACAAGAATAATGCTACGATGACTGGACCGCCACACGCAAAATTTCTCAAGGAATGGGACGAGGCCAAATTGCAACAGGCATCGCTACACAAGTCCAATGATTTGAAGGAAGAATTATTGGAGCAAGTATATGAAACTGCGTAAGTTTATTATTCAATGGACCTGCAGCTGATTGAAATTCGTCGCTGACTCAAATGAGATTGTCGTCAATGCTAAATATAAATATATAGTGACTCGGTGGCATCTCGTGGCCGCGCCCAGGGTCAAGTGGTGGTGGAATATCTAGGCAACCGGCCCACAATGAAAAATCAAAGTCTGATTGGTAGTGTGACTGCCACATCACGATTCGAAGATACACGAAAGCATTTGGGCAAGCTCATGGCGGAAGCGGTCCAGTCGACACTTCAAGGAAGACATGCTGCTGGTGGTGGTCGTCTTGACAAGAACAAGAATGCTAATGAGGAACGAGACTCGCTCTATGCATCCATCCAACAGTTGGCAATGGCTTCCGCAGCTCTACAAACTGGAGGTGTGATGACAGGCTTGGTCACACTTGGAGAATTTTTGGATCCGTTCACTGGAATAGCCTTATCATCAAGTCTAGTCTTGGGAGGAAGCGCATGCTATGTTGTTGGAACTTCGCGATTGGCGAAAGGTTACCAAGAGGATTGGGACAATCGAGCCCAGAGACTTGGCAACTCGTTGGATGGAATCTTTACCAAGGAGCTTGACAAGGTCAACCGACGGATCATGGATGGAGTCGCACCGTACACTAGATTTGTGGAAAGCGAGCAAGAACGAATTGACAAACTACGAGACGAATGCGACGGTCTGGCTACCGCAGCCAGAAGTCTACGAAATAGAGTCTTCAAACTAAGCTAGAAGTGACAAAGATTACAATGCAAAAATTGTCAAAGCTATTATGCATACTTGAAATTCGTCCAACTCGGATCGTATTCAAGCCGTACAGTCCGCCTAATTCCTCCGCGCTTATTCTTTCATTCCGTAGAAATAGGATGCGAATCGTCCGCATCTGAACTGTGTGATTTTGCAACGGACATCTTCAGCCTTTCCTCTAATTCTCTCTTCTTTCTCCTTCTTTCGGCTAGTCTTTCGCTTGGCTGGTAACTTCGAATGACTAAAGGTTGGCTTGGAGCAGGTACAGGAGCTGGAACGGAAGATGGAGCAATTGGGGTGGCGGGAATTTGTTTCTGCCCCTCTTCCATTGACACCTCTTTCACCCTTCTTCGGTTGAGTGGAGTGATTTCTCTCACATTCGCTGCTGGAGGAAACATGTTATCCTCCAATACTGAGTTCTCGATTGCGGCGGGTTCGGATGTATTCTGAGCCTCCTTTGGTGGAACTTGCCGCACGTTGGAAGCTGCGCTTGGTGGGACTTCCCTCACATTTGGAGATGATGTCGCTGGACCACTTGTAAATGACATCATCAAAGGCGTACTGCTCTCACCAAAACCCTCTCCTCCTTCCTCTGTTGCGGGGCCAAGAAGGGAATTAATGGAACCAATGCGATTGGAAGCAGAGAAACTAGATAAGCGATTGTGACCGGAACCAGAGGTACGCCGCATCTGCCCAGAACCAGAAGCGCGTTTGCTGTTACTTCGCCGTGATTCGCTTCCTAAAGTGTCTTCAGATTTGCGCCGTAGTGGACCACCGGAAGATCGCTTATGTTGGGATGCAGGTGTATCGTCTTGATCCAAGACGGATGAAGAAAACGAAGCCATTGATATCCCTGTAGACGAGGCAATTGATATCCTTCGAAAGAGTTTCTGTCGTTTGTGGACTTCGATCGATGCCGTAAGTTCCATCATAATCTTCCCGGCTTCAGCATTTTGAGCACTAAGAACGTTGATATGAGCCTGCATTTCTTCGATTGTTTCCGACAGTCTTAATATCTTTCGATCCTTTGCTTTATTTGCTCCTAGCAGAGCTTCTTCTCGTTTCTGCGAGTTCTCGAGAAGATACTTTGCTTCAAACAACTCTGCATTGGCATCAATAAGCTTATCCGAAAGATGAATGTATTCATCCATATCAATTGTCTCCTTTTCAGACTCTTCTTCTGACGCTGACGGTTCAATTTTCTCCTGATCGCCGTCCTCGTTTCCGTCATCCTCATCTCCATCATCTTCGTCACTATCACTTTCGCTCTCGCTCTCATACGATGAGCTGGCATCGCTGGAATGACTGCTGATACTGGAGAGATGGCTATGAATACTGGGCTCACCAGTATTGGGGCAAAATTCAGGAAGTACTGTGGTTGGGATGCTACCGAACGAATCGTCGTAGCTGCCAAGTTTGAATTGATGCATTGCTGCAACTGCTTTTCGTAACTCTTCTTTTTTCTTCTTTTCTTCTTCCGTATCTTGCGGTTGCTCGTCTTGCGGTTTCTCGACTTGTTTCCCATCTCCATCCAATTTGGGAATCGCAATTCCATCTTTTTTCTTGTTAGAAGCATTGGAGGCTCTCTTGGCTGAAGGGAAAGATGAAATCACCATAGGACCTGCAGTTTCCTTTTTCTCTTCCTCATCTGCTTTGTTCTTAGATGCATTGGAAGCTCTCTTGGCTGAGGGGAAAGAGGAAATCACCATAGGAACTGCGGATTCCTTTTTCTCTTCCTCAGAGGAGCTTTCCGGGGCTTCATTTGCCTTGGACGGGAATGTTTTGATGACCATGACAGGGGGTGAAGCTTCCTCTGTTTCTTTCTTGCTGGTATCGATTGAAGTTGTATTCGCTGCTGAAGGAAAAGATTTGATGACCAGAGGTGGAGCAGGAGAAGCTTTCTCTTGTTCCTCGTCGGCAGGGGTTGTCTGAGTTGGAAGACCTCCCATATCTTCATCAGATGGCGCAGAAGAAAATGACTTCACCACCACCGGATGCTCCAGCAGTTCTTTTGTAGCAGAAGAAGTCAGAGCAGCGTCTACGGTCCCATTTGCCTCCAAAAGTTCGTCTGCACTCGAAGTAGACATGATGCTATCCATTGTATTCGGATCAAATGATTTGCGGCCAGCATGACCGGGACTGGTACTGAGTGGGCTCATGGGGGTTTCTGCGTTCTTCGGGGCAAGGATAACGCCACGATCAGGTGTCTTAGTCATACCAGGTTTTCGGGGACGCCGACTGGCTGTAGTGGGCCTTCGTGCCCGCCGTAGCCCTGCGCTGGGCAGGGGCTGGAGTGAAACTGGACCAGTAGCATATTGAGCCATTGTACTCTCCTCAATGTGATTGCTGTTGCTTGGTTCCAAAAGGTCGGCATTTTCTTCTTCGGAAGCTTCGTCATCGGTTGCGTGCTCCTTGTGTGCATCCACACCGACGAATCGCTTGAAATGCTTGGTTAGACGTAACTTTTTCACTTTCTTCTTTGGAGATCCATCAGTTGCCGCCGGTGTAAGTTCTGAACTGCTTTCATTCGCGCCATTGCTCTCCCGCATGGCCTTGATACCAGCTTCGTCTTCTTGCAAAAAATGCTCAAAGACATGAAGTTGCGTCAAGTACGATTTATAAATCAGATCGACAATTTCGGATTCATCATCATCGACAGAAGTGGAGGTAATCAAAGCTGGATTGGACTGTAATCTTTTTTGAATATGAGAAGGAAGGCTAGGCATCTGGTCATTGAGTGACCTTTCTGGATCAAGGCTAAGTACCAACAGATCTGGTCCATGATCCCCATTCATTTCTTTGATCTCTTCCCTCGGGACACCTAGAGAGAAACATGGGGAAGTGAGTTCATTAGGATTGTGGTAGCTGGAGTATCATTGAAAAAAAGGCAGTCTGACTGCTTACCTGATTCCAGCATTCGAAAGTACTTGGCATAATTGGGATGGCACTTCAAAGGAACGATACTGTTGTCCCAGCTATTCACCTGCAGCACTCGCACTTGAACCTCTTGCATCCAACGAGCATCCTGCTCTAGATCAGTTCTAGAATGCGCAGAAGTGTGGTTGGGAGTACCACTATTTTCGCCAATTCCCTGCAAGCCATCGCTACTAGCGAACTGGTTCTCGGATACGCTGACATCATAGCCATGAGCGGACCTAAAGCTCTCATTTAGATCCACCCGTGGCTTATCTGGAGAGGCACCATTCATATTCGCTGCAAAGGATCCCTTGACCTTCTTTTTCTTCTTCTTGACTCCGGTAGCGACCAAGGCACCATTGACAGCATGTGAAATGGTTTTGTCCTTTTGTCCATGATTCTTCACTTCGATTCCACTCGCAGCCCCAAACGCACACGATTTACAAAGACTAATCGTTTCGAACCGAAACGATGGTCGAACAATCCCCATTCGGACCTTTTGATCTTGATGGCGCAAGCAGTAACCATCTGATCCAACACCCAAGCAACGAATGATAACATCTTGTTCCATTTCCGTCACGGCATTGACCTTTTCCTTAAGAATTGCTTCACGCCGCTTCTCGGTAGCCTTCTGAACCTTTCTATCGAGTGGCTTGTCCTTCGACTTGGCAATGATCTTTTGAAGCTGCCTCTCCTCTTTGAGAAGCTTCGCAGTAATGCCACTCGTTCCGCCAATGCTTTGAAAAGACTCCCCCAGAGATCGTTCAGATTTGTCTGGATATTTGTACATTTCAGCGCTGCCCTCATCATTGCCGGGACTCTTAACTCCATCGTTCAGACTAACGGAGTCTAAACTCGCCTCATCGGCTCCGATGGCCACTGCTGCTTTCTTCTTCCCCTTGGGTGATCCGAAAAAGTTCATCACCATGGCACTCATGAGCTTAAAAGCAAGACCCCCCAATCAGACTACCCACGCGTCAATTTGATTCCTCCCTTGTGAATTTCCTTGCCCCTAATTACCCCCTTAAAGCATGTGTATCGTATGGATGCTCTTGCGTTGGTGCGTTGATTCAGTGTTGAAGACTGTGGACACTTCTGATTAAGTCTGAAGTTTCAGCTGAAGTCTAATCCTTAAGCCTAAACCGATTCAAACAACCAACCAACAATTTTCAGTAAGCCTTCAATCACCACACAATACTGGGATTACTAATAATGAATACCAGTTCTTTGTTGTGCTGACAACGGAGAAGTCTCAGATTATTTGATTCAGCTGATGACACGGTCGTATGTGGTTGTGACGATAGATGGATAACTCACTCATGCAGGAATTGAAGCTCCGAGTAGTGCCGGATGACTGTCTCCCCGAAAAATGCCGGTTTCGCGACACTCAATTAGAAAAGATAGTGTCTTGCGATAGTTCGAGCAGTCTTTGCACTTAACACAAACGTTTTTTATTGTAAAAAGAGAAACATCGGGCCAAGATTTTGCGAAATATTTAACCTAATATTAGCAGACACGAAAATGCCTTGGACGAAGAACAAAAGCGTAGCGTCCATTTTGTGGTCCCTCCTGAGGTACAATGGCAACTTCCGGATGTTACATCTACGGCATTGCTTTGATACATAGAGTTCTACTCTATGCACTAGTTTAGTACTAAGAAATTGAGATGGTTGGATGGATGGATGAATGAATCAGAGATGACGATTGAGCATTCATCGGAGCTGGTATGTTTCACCGCGCCTTGGGCTTGGAATTGCCATCGAATAGCTCCCGTAGCTTTCTTCGCGCAATATCATTCGGGTGCTCCATTTCATCATCTTCGAAATCGATCTTGGTGGGTGAGTTGGGAATCTGCAAGAATTTGACAGGTGGAATGCCCAAGCGTTGGTTATCCAGATCTTGTTGTGTCACTTGGTTTGCAGCCTTTTCTTGTGACTGTCGTAGTTTTAATATGGCAGATCGTGTCAATCGGACCTTTCCGGGTGCTTGTGTGGTCTTGGCGGCAGGTTTGGAACGACTTCGTCTTCCGGGCAGTTGACTGATTTGCGGTTCCTTTCCAGTGGTGCTAGGATCAGGTCCTTGCTGGGTCGTAGCATGGCCTGTTCGCGTTCTCGACGTTGCTTTTTTGGCATCCGATACAAGCCATGGCTTCGGATAATCCTTTTGTCGAGGAATTCTAGATCTTGTTTGCAGCTTACTGTTGACGAATCCATTTGTTCTTGGTTTCAGAGCCGTTTCGTCATGTTTCTGTTTCTGTTTTTGTTGTCGCTGCTTTTCCTTTCCCTTGAGTCTGAGCAATGTAGACCGTGTCATTCGTACTTTGGGTCCAGGTCCTTCCATGGTTTCCCGAGTCGTTACTGTTCGGTTGCTGGACTTGTTGAATTTTGGTGATGGGGGTCTTGTTGCAGGCATTGTACATATTGCCGCTGGTGATGTTACTGGAGAGACTTGAAAGCTAATATCCAAGTCTAGCGATGCTGCATCCACAGTCTCTTTTGGTACTTGAACTGGGGATTTGTGTATTGACGGCGATGGTTGTGGCGGTCGTTTGATCTTTGATAGAGTGCTAGTGACGGAGGACCGCCTGCTGTCTTGCAAAGACCAAAATTGAGACTGTGGCTGTTGATTGGAAGGCTTACCCACGTTGCCGGCATCGTCCCCGAGAGTAACAGCAGGCTTTCTGACAGCAACTGGACTGGACAACGATATCGAAGATTCAATGGCATTGGCCATTTCCAAAACAGATTTTCGTTTCGATTTGTCCGTTCCGCTATCGTCTGAATGATCAGAGACATCATCCTCATCAGATTCCTGAAACATCTGATCATCGTTTATCGTACGCTTTAGGTTTTCCTTGCTGGAGGAAGTTTGAGCACTAATGTTCGATGATGAGTCACGATTATGACTGATTTCATCATCTGACAATGTGATTCCTTCTTTCACCTTAACGTGGCGTTCCAACATTGTATTAAGTTTTGTGTGTATGTTCTATCAGTTTTCTTTCTTTTTATTGAATTTGGGAGCCAAGTTCCTTCATTTGTTATCAATATAGTGAATGTAGAATATTGAGGGTTTAGGATGCTGCGTTGAAACGGATGGGACTTGTCTTGTTGGACTGCAATCGTACCGCCGGTATGCTGAATGTCCTACTGTATTCCTTCTCCTTTCTTGGCTTATTGGTCTCTCAAATAGATGAACATCGAACATAAAATAATACAACGGAAAGTCACTCACACGGACACACGCCAGTTTTGAAGTTCGTATTCGTCGGTTGCTACTTATTTATTTAGCTTCCGTTTCCTTCAAGCAAATGTCCGTTAACACAACACAGGATGCCGAACAAACGACAATGAAAAAGGAACGAACAATCAAGCAAAATGACAAGCTATCGAGTGCTGTAATTCTATTATATATGCGTTTGCTTGTCTATTCGAATTTTTTCCCTCCTCTGTTTGGAATCGAATGCGTGTCGGCATCCAAACTACCAGCTTGTTCTGTTACTGGTTTTCTCCTCCGAATCTGTGCAACACTCATCCCATGTTGTGGAGATGTCACCTCGGCGTCTTTCGAGCTCGTACCACCACCAGTATAGCTTTCTTGGTTATCCGAGTTGAAACTGAATCCATTAAAGAGTTCGTCAAAACTTGACGCTGGTCCAACGTTCATTCCTTCGTCCCCTTCCACAAATGATGGCAGTTCATCTAATAGTTCGACATCTGAAGTTGTGGATCGAGACCGTGGCAGGATGGCATCTTCCCCAAGAACGGCTGTAATGGCTGCAATCTCATCAAAAAGAGAAGAATCAATGCATTGGAGCATACTCTCCAACGATTCTGCAGGAGTTAAGTCTTCATGCTCTTCTTCATCTTTTTCGTCTGGGACTCGCAAGAATTCTTCTGGAAGCATCGTTAGTGTACCAAAAGCCATTGAAGCCGATAATTTTGCCACGGTTGGACATGCGGTGGTCAGCTGATGTTCGTTCAAAATGATGCCTGTAGGATAGGTCGTGTCTGCTTCCGAAATAATTGCCTTGGCTAGGTCAGATTCTTGGTCCAGCTCATGATCAGCAAGCTTTGAGGCTAGTACCTCAGACTTTGTTGCCTCCAATGGCATCTCATCTTCCAATCCTTTCACTTCATTTTGGTCTTCCAATACTTTCTCTTCGTTTTGGTTATCACAATCAGATACTGGTACAGGACCACCAGAAAGAATGGTTTGTCTTTCAACTGAATGATTCCGAACAACACCGTCGCTCAGAATATCACTCAAATCAGCTTCCAGTTTGGAGTTGGCATTGTCTAAGAATCCTCTTAAAGATTCTGTGACAAAACTATCATTGTCCCATTCGTCCTGAAACAAATTGACTTGCTTCGTGATAGGTGGTGCTTCCTCCACCATGGAAGCTCCTTTCACAAGAGTCCTTTCCTCTGGTTTCCCGTCTTCAGATACTAGTACTGGCACAAAATCACCAAGAAAAATGGTAACTCTGTCTTCCTTGCATTCTGCAATTGCTTCAGTGGCATCATGAGTGGATACAGCAACCTGTGCTTCTTCTGTGACCTTCATTTTGTCAGCAATTTCGGTAGCTTCCTCTTTTTCTATTTTGAACTCAGCAGCTTCCTTTTTGGCCTTCATGCATGCTTCTATGGAGTTCTTCTCCGCAGCAACTCTAGCAGCCGTGGCTTCTTCCATCGCTTTGACTTCAGCATCTTCCAATCCGGCCTTGATGTGCGCTGCTTCTGCCTTCCCTGCATCAACTCTGGCAGCTTCTTCCCCTTTCACCACGAGTTCGCCTTCCCTTCCGGCGTTGAGATGAGCAAATTCTGCTTCTTCTGCGGCCTTCGTTTTGGCAATAATTCTCGAAGCAACAGCTTCCGCCTTTATTCTAGCAGCATATTCTTCTTCTTCTTTCAGTTCAGCGGCTTCCTTTTCCGCCTTCATTCGCTCAGCCTCAGCAGCAATTCGAACAGCTTCGGCTGCTTGCTTGGCTTTCAGTTCAGCGGCTTCCTTTTCCGCCTTCCTTCGCTCAGCCTCAGCAGCAATTCGAACAGCTTCGGCTTCTTGCTTGGCTTTCAGTTCAGCGGCTTCCTTTTCCGCCTTCCTTCGCTCAGCCTCAGCAGCAATTCGAACAGCTTCGGCTTCTTGCTTGGCTTTCAGTTCAGCGGCTTCCTTTTCCGCCTTCATTCGCTCAGCCTCAGCAGCAATTCGAACAGCTTCGGCTGCTTGCTTGGCTTCCAGTTCAGCGGCTTCCTTTTCCGCCTTCATTCGCTCAGCTTCAGCAGCAATTCGAACAGCTTCGGTTTCTTGCTTGGCTTTCAGTTCCGCTGCTTCCTTCTCCGCCTTCATTCGCTTAGCTTCAGCAGCAATTCGAACAGCTTCGGCTGCTTGCTTGGCTTTCAGTTCAGCGGCTTCCTTTTCCGCCTTCATTCGCTTAGCTTCAGCAGCAGCTTCGGCTTCTTGTTTGGCTTTCAGTTCCGCTGCTTCCTTTTCCGCCTTCATTCGCTGAGCTTCAGCAGCAATTCGAACAGCTTCGGCTGCTTGCTTGGCTTTCAGTTCCGCATCCTTCTTTTCCGTAGAAACTGTAGCAGTGACTTCCTTTTCTTCTTCCACTTGAAATTCAGCAGCTTCCCTTTCTGCATTGATGCATGCAGCCAATCTTTCTGCTTCTTTGCTGGCCTTTGTCTCCGTAGCGGCATCCGTTGCATGCTCGTCATCATCAAGAATATTATCAAGAATATCATCCAAGATCTCTTCCTCAATGCCAATGTCCCTGGGACCGTTGATGGCGGACATTGAACTTGGTTCATCTTTCAGTGCTTGGGATACTTGAGCAACTTTCTTCTTGCTTTGATGTGGTTTCTGATTTCGCGCCGTACAGGCAATTGGACTTTTTGTCTTCTTGAAACCAGACCTTTGGCTTCTCTCGTTTGGGTGGCTTGTCTCATCACCAAGGATTGATGTGGTGGAGCTATTGGAAGAAACGTATATAAGATTCAAGGGAGGATGGGGTTTTCTTGACTCTCGATGATCTTCCATGGCTTGTTGGACCTCTGGTTTAAGAGCCTTCATCTTCAATTGGGCAGAGCGTGTTAGCCGAACTTGTGGGCCTGCACCTGGCAATTTTTCAGTAGAAATTTTTAATGGGTTCTTTCGAAGCCCAGATGAGTGGTTTGAGACTTCAGAGTTACTGCCAGACCCTCGCAAACTACCTTGCCAACTCTGTCTTGTATTCGGAGCTGTCTGTTGTTGCTTGAGAATCGCAGCACGTGTGAGTCGAACCTTTGAACCCAATGCACCCATTGGTTCACTTTGTCTGTCTCTACTTCTGGACGACTCTTGATTCCCCTTGGTTTTTGCTGATAGCACCTGTTGCTTCAACATCAAAGATCGAGTCAAACGGACTTTCCCACTGGATCCCGGTAGCGTCTCCTTTGTTGAATGAATTTGAAAAGCACGCGACAAGGGCGAATGCCTATACTTTGCCTTCGGAGGAGTTTCACCCTCGCCCTTTTTTACTGGTGTTGCCACCTTTTGGTTCAGCATTGCTGCACGTGTCATTCGAACTGTCGCCCCAGGTCCAACCAACGTCTGCGTTGTGGTTTGCATTGAGGTTCGTTGACGACAGGGAGTCACGAAGTCACGAGGTGGATCCTCTGAACTAATCAATGTCATTTTGCCATCCATTGGTAGCACCACATCTTTAGAAGCGGCTGACAACATCGCCTGCTGCTGAAGCATGCCGGATCGAGTCATTCGAACTTTGCCCCCCGACCCGGGTACAGAATCTCTTGTTCGGTGAATCTTGTGACCTGGTGTTGCCTTTGGATTTTGTTTGGCCTTTTGCAAAGGCGTTGCCAGCCTTTCAAAAACACTGGTTGGCTGATGTTGTGGGGTGGAGGCCATTTCCTGCTGCGCCGATAAGCTTGGAAAGGTATTCCGCTTTGGAGTTTCAAGTAGAACACCCTTTGTATGACTTGAACATTTGCCTGGAGACTCCTTGGTGGAACATTCCTTTGTAGTTTTGATCAGGCCACTATTATCCGTGTCTTTCATGGCCGACAAGTTTCCTAGGTTGGAATGAACTGTAGAAGCGCTGTCTCGCTGGGTACCAGAAGAATGGGATACCTCTGAGCTCTTGATTGGTGGCTCTGTATTTTGCTTCGATCGCGATGGCGTAGATTTTTTTGAAAGTTTTGAATCCTTGGGCTGTGTTTCTTCTTTATCTGCTCTTGATGGTGATGGCGCCGCGACCGTTTTCTTCTCTTGCTCACTATTTTTCGTCTCTTGGACTATCACTTTGGATCCATCAGAAGGCACTATGTTTTGGATCCGTGTAGCATCTGAAGGCTGGGCTGATTCTTTGGTTCTCTTTTTAATTTCTTCCCGTTTGGTCACTTTTGCTTTGGGATCCTTGGCGGCATCGGTCATTGCAGCGGCTGCTTCAGAAAGCGACATTCCACTTAAACGTGAATTTGTTTGTGAATAGGACCGCAATTGAACTTTCTCTGCAGAATCTGGTGCGGTGTTGACCAGGGATGGTCTGTAGGTTTCGGAATCGCCAATATTGCTGTCGCTTTGCAACGACCAAAACAAGGAATTGTTGGATTGAGCTTGAAACTTGGGCATCAGAAAACTAGGTCGTGGTAGTATGGCTTTTGCAGATGGCCTCGGCTTGACAAATTCTTTCACAACCTCTTCTTTCTCAGTCTCTTTGTTGTCATCAAGAATTTCATCCAACATGTCGTCTAGACTCTCTTCCTTCTCTTCCGATTCTGACTCAACAACTTCAACCTCCTCTTGAGTTTCTACTTGCAAGTCCTCTTCTTCAATCACTGGTTCCGGTTCTTTTGATCGTTCTGCTGGCTCCGCAAATACGGGTTCGTCCGGTATATCATCCAGAACCAGTTTCACTTGCGGCAATTGATCCTCCGGTTGTAGCAATTGCTCTGAATACCCCATGGAATACAATGGCATGTGCACCTTGTGGTCTGGTCGTTGGAGTTGTAGCAGCAAGGTCGCCAGTCCACCTTGTCCATGATATAAGCTGTATCGGTCCTTGGCGTCAAGTGGGAATCCCTGCTTATTACTCTGTTTTGTTCGATCAAACGGAAAGACGGTGGACAAATGGTCCATGTCCATGGGAGTTGGTGCTAATGAGGTAGCTAGCGATGAATGTTCCAATGCCATTCGTGCCAAGAATTCTGCCCGACGCAACCACAGAGTTGATACTGGCTTTGGACAATACTCGGAAAGCGCCAGAAACAAAAAAGCCATGCCAGTGGTCCCTTTCGCAAGTCCCATTGGTGGAGGGCGAGTCGTTTTCGAAGCTGAGTTGTTCACGCCTTCCGAATCAGAATCATCATCATCCCCACTAATCTTCGGCCAAATGATGTTGTCGCAAATGTCAAGAGCCTCCAAAAGATATGATTTCGATTGAAATACTTGGGAAGCCTGGATCCAAAGAAAGGCCAAGGAAGTGGCACCATGCGCCCAATTGGTGCAATGTTCAGGTGTATCCTTTGGATGCTTTGATGGCAGTAGAGGAACCGTCAAAGAATCCAATTTGCCGTGTACCATTTGTTTCGAGCCAGGCACTTGTTCTTCAATCAAGTTCCATTCTTGCGCCGTTAGATTCAACAAGGTGTGCAATATACCGATTTGCCCCATAATGGCACCCTCTCGAGTAACATCACTTTTGGGCAACTTGGGTGGTCGAAAATTTCCATGACGGTAACTCTGTCGACCTGGCAATCCAGACGAAGTGGAAGGCGACTCAGGTCCACTTGTGTGGGTGGTATCCTCCGTCGTGACAGTGGCTTCTGTATTGACCGTAAGAATTCCACCTTGCACTATCTGTTTTGCCAATTCCACGACTGCTTCCTGACTCCAGTAAGGATCTCGCAATTGCGATCGAATCCAAAATATAGCTTGCAAGGCCCCCGCTCTACCTGATAGAACCGTATTGCTTCGTTCATGACTTGCTTTTTCCAGCATTTCTTCCACCAAATCGTCGAGTATACTTTTCGCCCTGCTAGTCTTTTCTTCGCCGTCCTGCTGGATGGAGTCACTCGCTATCGACGTCCGGTCCGGTGTTGATGTTGTTGGTTTCACGGACGACAGAGACAGCCGTGTTTGCCCCGTGCTCAGAGGATCTGGTTCCACATGCTCTTGCTCTAAATGATAAAGGCATACCCCATACAAGGCTCTCGCTCCGACCCATTCGGATTGAAAAATGGAAATGTTGTTTTGTTTTTGGTACATAAACGAAGTAGTAACTGTTGACATGGTTTGATGGTAAGACTGACAAGCCTTCTCGGCAGCATCGCACGCCTGCTTCAAATAATGTTTACTTCTGTAAATCGAAGTTCGTTTCTTTCTCGGCGGCGAATTGAAAAAAGCCTTATTGGGTGGTGCTGAATTGGATGACGACCTTGGAGTAACGGAGCCCCTCGGCGACGAAGTTCCTATCCCGCCTAGCGTATGTCTCTTTGGTGTCTGCATTCCATTCGTTGGTTGCTTCCGTCGTTGTCTTTTTCTTTGCCTCAACTTTAGCTTTCTATTGGTTCTCCGTTGGGCGTACTCCATGAGAACGAAATACGTCCCCAATCCCCCGTCATACAAATTCCCCATGGCTGGACTATGGTCCTGCTTCCAGCAATCAAAGAGTAGTTTCCGTGCTATCTGAACCGGTTCGTCATTTTCATCATCGAGATCTTCCTCTGATTCCGTATTGGAATCGTCGGAATCATGATCTTCTGAATCATCTGAAGAATATTCCGATGCATCGGAAATGTCGTCATCCTCTTGTAACGAGGACAAAACCCGAGGGCTTGGCAATGTCCACGAGTAGAAGGATTCTAATGTAGACGCCATAGTGTCGATGGACGATGAATTGGAGTTTGTTTGTCACTGAACGGTCTTTTGGAATGTGACCTGAGGGTGTACGTGCGGTATTCTCTGCTCCAACTTATTGGGATCTGAGTTTTGTATATTCTTCGTTCGACCTTTTTGATTCCAAACCTAATGTTTCATTTCCAATTGTAGCTTTATGGGAAAGTGCAAGTTTTGATGATGCTTTCTTCTCTTTCTCTTGGAGTTGTATACTGTAGGTGCAGCCTCGGAGTCTGCTTCTTATCTTGCCACAAGACAAAACACGAAAGAGATCTATCGACGATTGATTCATTCACTCGTCACTCTTCTTATTTGACATCGATTTTTTTCAACTCTCGTTATTTTATATGTGAAGACTGGGTACTGAAGATCTGTGTATGTTGGGACGTTAAATGTTAACGTATACCGAACTTTGCTTTTTGAGGAGTTGTAAGTTTCTTACATTCCTACTAGCAAGTAGCCGAAACCTCGTCACCATCTAGAAACTGAACAACTTTGATGAAAGAGCACAAGGAGTAAGATTCTGGTGCTGGGAAGAAAGCAATTTGTAGCTGGCTGGTGGCCGGCCGTGCTGAGCAGCAACAAGTACTATTAATACAACCACAAAGCACGACAACAACAAACGAGCAACATAATGCTAAATACGAATAGAAAAGAAAGCAATATAGCCGATAATGTCATATATAGTTAATATTATGCTCGATTGTAGCTCAGTGGTGCAGAAACAAAAGTCGAAAACTGTAGCTTTTGGTTTCCCATCTTTCCTACCTACTACCGCAGCCGACAGCCATGAAGCTTCGTTCGAGAGGAAGTGTCCGATTGCATCGACGGATCGGACCAGTTGCTTTTTATTCCGAACAGTTTTTATTTCATTTTTGAGCACATACCCCAATACTTTCTTTGTCGTTCTTTTGGTCATTGAAAACTTCTGGAGATGCTCTGAATCGCAAAGGGATGGTTTGCCGGCGTGTATTTCCCATAAGTGTTCCGACACTTCGTGGTCTTCATTTGCCATACAGGCTTTTCATCTACGAACACGTACATATTGCTACATACAGCTGATGCTTGAGGTCCGCCTCTGGAAGATTACTGCGCCTCTCTTTTGTTTTTCGGCGGAAGTTTTATATTTATTGTTTGAAGAGTTATTTGGATGGCAAAAATCGAGCGTGTTGCGGATACTGTTTGATAAAGATTGAAGCAACATGAACTCTGAGGAAAGCGTAGCCGAAAGCAGCAGGAAATCGAGGAGCAGCGACAGCCGATCCTCGCATCGCAACAGCACCAGTCCAAAGAGGAATGAACCTCGTCGAACCAAGAGAAGCGAAGAAGAACTCAAGGCCAAGGAAAAGGCTCGTGCTGAGCGAGACAGCAGTGTTGCTGGGTCGAATGTTGCTGACCGTACTGATGTTGAAGCACCGATTGAAGGCCAGAGTGGTCACAGCACCAGCAAGCATAAAACTGGTAGAAGACGAGGCCAACAAGATCGACTTACCAAGGCGGATGCTGCAACAAAGGCAAAGGAAATCCTGGATCGACCGAGCCAACCAGTTACTGGACCGATACCAGGTGCCCATGCGGCCTCTCGTGGAACTGACGCTGGCAAAGAGAAACTTTCTGGAAAAGAGAGGAGGAAAGAAAGTAAGGCCCGTGGTTCTGATCGTACAGACGCACCGATTGAAGGCAGCAGCGGTCACAGCAGCAAGCATAGAGCTGGTAAAAGACGAGGCCAGCAAGATCGACTCACCAAGGCGGATGCTGCCGCAAAGGCAAAGAGCCTCTTGGATTCATCGAGCCAACCGATCACTGTGCCGATGCCTGGGTCGCATGCGTCCTCTCGTGGAACTCAAGTTGATAAAGATCGATCCGCCAAGGATTCTGCTTCCAAGGCAAAGAACTTGACTATCAATGGATTGGTGCCCGGTGCCCACCAGTCTGGTATAACGACCAAGAAAGGAAGAGGCAGCAGGCCTGTGTCGGCTGTGTCAGCTACGGAGGAAAGTCGGGTAGAAAGAAGAGCAAGACTTGAAGCTGAAAAGGGAGATCATCTCGATCCTATGAATACGGATGGACTCGTGACAGCTAATGCTGTAGAAGACACTGATGGAGACGAAGCTTTGGAGCTTGATGGCAAAGGACCAAAGAAAGCCAAGTCGACGGCTACGGGAATCTTTGTTCCGGAGTCAAGTGAAAACAACGAAGCACAGAATGGCAATTCGAATCCAAGGAACTGGGAACGATTCAAACAGAAAAAGAGCGCTCGGATCTGTTGCTGCCTGCTTTTTATCTTTGTTGTTGCAATTGCCGGTATTGGAGCATGGCTTGGCACTCGTAACACGAATTCATCCGCCTCAAATGGACCATCACAAGTTGAAAGTGATACAATCGCAGAGACGAATATCACAGATGTTCCATTGGAAACCGACCCTCCAACTCAGGATTCTTCGACGTTTACAAGTTCCCCTAGCGGATCTCCAAGTACCAACGTCGATGTTGATTTTGATCCACCCTTGGCAGAAGATTGTGCCGCCGTCGCTAACGGAACTACCATACAAGGCCAAGAAGCAATGCCCGTGCAGAGATACAAACTCGAGCTCGATGCGACTCCGTTTCTTCCAATGGAACTCAGCGTTTCAGCCGACATCGTTGAGGAGAAGTTCCGAGAGTTGCTGGCTCTAGCTCTAACTGGATGCAATCGAGTTGTCCGAAACTTGCGAAGTCTTCGCTCTCTGGAAGGTTCCTTTGTGTATGCGATTGGAAATGTGGCACTCAATGCGTCAGGAGTCGAGGGGGTACAATGCGACGAGGCTTCTAATCTACGGTGTCATCGAATCAATATGGCTCTTGATATTGTGGTAAAGGATGATTCTGTGAAAGTCGTGGATGTGATTGGTGAAGTCAGTGCCTTTCTTGGAGACGGTGTACTTGCCGAAAAACTTGAATTAGCTGGGCTCTACGAAAGAATTATCGTTACTAATTTGGGATATATTGATTTCGCGACACCTCCGAGCAGCAACAATGTGGCTCCTTCAGTGGTGCCGACACTCTTTCCCACTGCACATCCCTCCCTTTTGCCGACACAAGCTCCATCACAAATGCCATCCTTGACTCCTGTCATCATGGTTCCAAGGTCAACACCAATGCCGTCGCAGACGATGTCTCGCAATCCTTCGCGGAGCCCATCCTCTGTCCCATCCCGAGTGCCAACCGAAACCCCAAGTGAAGCCCCAAGCAATGCTCCAAGCATAGCCCGGACACCTGGTCCTACTTTGCCACCAACCTCTCCACCCACGCTTCAGCCCACGACTGCCCCACCTACTCCTGTGCCAACCTCATCTCCGACAGTGACTTGTTTCCGATACAACAGCGAGCTTTCTGATGCGGTTGGAAACTGGTTTCTGGACTCTGCTCAGTCAAAGGCATCAGTCGAAGACACATATGGACCAATCGGAGACTGGTGTTTTGGTACAGGTGTTACCAGTATGGTAGATCTCTTCCGTGATCGCACTACTTTCAATGAGGACATTGGAAACTGGGATGTCTCTTCTGTTTCAGATATGAGTGGAATGTTTCAATCTGCATCATCCTTCAATCAAGAAATGTCATCCTGGGATGTTTCTTCTGTCACAACAATGGAAGCCATGTTCGATGGCGCGTCATCCTTCAATCAAGACTTGTCATCATGGAATGTTTCTTCTGTAACGAGCATGTCGGTCATGTTCCGCAACGCACAATCTTTCGATCAAGACCTGTCATCATGGGATGTTTCTTCTGTGACTGATATGACCGGGATGTTTCACCTTGCATTCCAATTCAATCAAAACTTGTCATCTTGGGATGTTTCTTCTGTGACAAAAATGCCCTCAATGTTCCAATACGCATCATCTTTCAATCAAGACTTGTCATCCTGGGATGTTTCTTCTGTGAGAGATATGAGTTTCATGTTAGAAGGCACAGTGTCCTTCAATCAAGACTTGTCATCTTGGGATGTTTCTTCTGTGACTACCATGACAAACATGTTCCACACTACATCATCTTTCAATCAAGACTTGTCATCCTGGGATGTTTCTTCGGTCACACAGATGAACGGAATGTTCTTCAAAGCATCATCATTCAACCAAGACTTGTCATCCTGGGACGTTTCCTCGGTCAGACTCATGCATTATATGTTCGCGTTTGCATCATCCTTCAATCAAGACTTGTCATCCTGGGATGTATCTTCTGTGACAAGCATGAATTATATGTTCGCTGGAGCAACGGTCTTCAATGGTGACTTGTCAGCCTGGGACGTTTCTTCTGTGAGAGATATGACTGACATGTTCCAAGCTGCATCATCTTTCAATCAAGACTTGTCATCTTGGGATGTATCTTCTGTGACAAGCATGAATTATATGTTCGCTGGAGCAATGGTCTTCAATGGTGACTTGTCAGCCTGGGACGTTTCTTCTGTGAGAGATATGACTGACATGTTCCAAGCTGCATCATCTTTCAATCAAGACTTGTCATCTTGGGATGTATCTGCTGTGGCTTCCATGACAAACATGTTCCACTCTGCGTCAACCTTCAATCAAGACTTGTCATCCTGGGATGTTTCTTCGGTCACACAGATGAACGGAATGTTCTACAATGAAATGTCTTTCAATCAAGACTTGTCATCCTGGGACGTTTCTTCCGTCAGACTCATGAATTTCATGTTCGGGTATGCATCATCCTTCAATCAAGACTTGTCATCTTGGGATGTTTCCTCGGTCACAGATATGAGTTGGATGTTTTACTCGGCATTATCCTTCAATCAAGACTTGTCATCCTGGGATGTATCTTCTGTGGTTGACATGATGCGGATGTTCGAGAGTGCATCAAACTTCAATCAAAACTTGTCATCTTGGGATGTTTCTTCTGTGATGGACATAAGTAGGATGTTTGTTGGAGCAACATCCTTCGATCAGAATCTTTGTGTGTGGAGGTCGCGCCTGCCAAGCAACACCAATGTGGCCGACGTGTTTTTCAGCGCCACCAGCTGTCAATCACAATCCGATCCGAACCTCTCTGGGAATCTACCGGGTCCATTCTTCTTCTGTAGCGCTTGCGATTAGAAATCAACCGCAATCAATATAATACCATCACCTTTTTATTATGTTTATTGTTCAGATATATATTAGAATAACCAACCACTCTAGTGCTGTTTCAGTAGAGCATTGGCATTAGACAGCTCCTCACTACTTCTGATGCAAAGCATGCAGAAGAAAGAAGAAATAGGTATGTGTGTGCAACGCGTAGGATAATGTCTCTAATGTCAAAAGGCACAAGCAGCCATCTGGTGTTCGAACAAGCATCATCTTTCAATCCAGACTTTTCCGCATGGGCTGTTTTGTGTGTGGCTATGTTCTGTGGTGCATCATCCTTCAATCAGAAGCATTGCCAGTCTTGCTTGTCGGCGCATATATTAGACAACACCAACGCACAGTCCATCCCAATCCAGCATAACTCTCGATTTGAGTGTGCCAGATCCCGTTTTGCCTCTTTGGTCAAAATTGAAGAAATACATTCATTCTAGTCGGTACGGTGTTGATGCATTAGAAATGCCCTCAGCTCATGTTCCACATTCCACTGGCATTGACAAGTGAGATTGAACAATTGTGTACGATGCACGCGTCGTTGTGAATGTTGAAAGCAGGTTTAACAGAGCTTTTTTTAAAAACTCAATTTGAAATCCTTTTTCATCGTTTGCGCTCATGACATCTCATGGTAAAGCAAGTCGACACGACGGCATCCTGTTCAACTCACTGACTGAAGGTCTTTTCAGCATTCGAATCCCATAATCGGAGTCACTACCGCTCTTAAAATAGAGAAAAGCCTTTGCATGGCCCACAGCTCTATCTGGTGGACAATGATCCAAGTGAGCAATGAAGGAGCATATCCCATCAGGTTTGGCATTGATAAAATGGTCTTGGTGGTAGATTGATTCCCACAGTCGTATACTAGTTCTTGATGGCAATTGGAAATTCAAGTCCCGAATCAGATTTGCCAAATTGCCGAGATGAGCAATGTGCCAACATTCGTCATTCGGCATTGATCAAATGGTCTTCTTGGTAAATTCCCACAATTCGTGATGAGAATTCGAAATTGCTTCATTTCCGAACTCTTGTCAATTTGCTGAGAATGCCCATTGGATCTCACGTATATATTACCTGGTAGTATACTGTATGTCTTGAATCACTGTGTCCGTCTGTAGTTGTTTTGGCACTCGTGATAACATGGACATCCTGAAATCGTACAGTATCTGATGACGCCTTGGCTGGCGACCATACGCAGTACGTCTTGGCGATGACCATACCGGTATATCCGTCTTGGTAATTGAAATTTCTCATTCCGCCATCCTCAACGCAATAATTGCAGCCTTATTGCTCACATCAAAAGAAAAAGATTATTGTGCGATTATATCAATACGATCCATCATCCAAGCCGTTCATTCCAAAATACGAAGGAGAGAGTTCTTTAGCTTGTAGAAAACTTGACTTGCTACAGCACCCTACTATAGTGTCTGAAGATTATCGTCGATGTCGTCGTGTTGTGTATAATACATTGCCGTATAGAAAGAATGTTGAGAAAAATCCATCAGATTATGAAGACGCGGGCCAGCCATATTCTGCTGGATTTCAGCTATTGGGGTATTAATATTATATTTTACATACTACATCCGTCATACTCGGAAATGCTGCGAGCCCGCAGTAATATATATATTCAAATATGGCGGACACGTACTGTACCGCACGCATACCGGTATCACAATGAATCGCACTCATCACCATCATCAAGCACTCACATGAATTCTCTTGAAAGCAGAAGCGGAGTGGGATTGAAATATCTTGCTACTGCACTGCTTATTAAAAGAATGCGTTTCAAAGTTGATCTGTGACACATTGTAATAGTTCGCCAATATATTGCTTGTAACTCCCAATCGAAAGTGATAATGTCAAATGATGGATCATCATCTCCAGAAGCAGAGTCGCTGTGTGCAGCCATGACTAAACTTGAGTTTGAATGTTCTCCACCAACCGCACTTTCCATAATATTGCAGCCCGCTGCAAAGAGTCAAGATCCCCTCAGCTGTGAACTTGATTCTAGTGATTCTGCATTTATGGCGGCAGCAAAGCCTTGATCGAAGCAGATCTATCAAGAACGTTCATTATAGGCAGATTCCCTTTTATACGTTCTCAGGTTGTGCCTCCCTGCAAATTGCGAGCCTGCATTGGCGTCATTGCATTATTCTATGGCTGCAGTAACGCTGGATTATTCCCAGCCGATCATGATTGCAGACCGAGCCTTTGAATTGTGCAGTGCTCTTGCAAACGTTTTTTCTTCCGGAAGATTTCACTGTCGCTCTCAATTGCAATATGTCTTTGGTTCCGAAGCAGATCGATTGGATGGTTGACGGTTTTGCGCATTGTTTTGACGGTTTTCCTGTCCATCTCGGCTTTGTTTCTACCCCCTTCCTCTTGCACCACACGAGAACTCTGCCAGTCTATCGATAGGACGAAGGTTGACAATTGCTTTTAGAAAACTCTTTTTGCTGTTGCGATTCGCTACAAAGACTCAAGCTCCCCTCATCTCTGAACCATATTGGTGAGTCTGCCTTTAATGGCTGCGACATTCTGGTTGAAGTAGATCTATCAACGACGTCTATCAGATCGATTCCCAAAGATGGATTGTCAGTATGTGCCTCGCTGCAAGCTGTGGCTATACCTATAGTATTGAACCGGATAGGTCACAGCTCATTCGGTGCCTGCCCTAAGTTGGTTACTGTTATGATGCTCATGAATTCTTATTGGATCTTGGTGACACATGTTTTTAGTCTTCGATTGGCTGATCTCGACATAATCCGACGCGGACTACCGCTCGGACCAATCCATGATATGCAATGTGCCACGGAGCATTGTTAGCTTCCTATGATTTTGGATTGCCGCACACTTCCTTGGATCTCTCCTGGTCCGCTCACAATGGCAAAGTAGACATTTTGACTATTAGCCATGTGTAGTACCATCTGGCCATTTGCATCTGCGATGGAGGAGACTCGGATCAGTGCCGCATCTTGACCATTCAAAAAGAGGGCACTTCCTGTTCCAGTGTGAGGCAAAGGGCAAGGGATACTCAGTTTTCAAAGCGAGTGGAGGACCACAAGTTGTGACTTCTGTGGATACTGCAGCGTCGTCATCTTCTTGCATCCGAGCAACAGCCGCAAGAGAACAATCCTTCCATTCCACATCTTCAAATTCCGCATACGACCCTTCGCCTGGGACCATGGTCATAGCGGGCTTTATTCCTTGGGAAGCAATGTTGTAGCTTTAATTGGTTCACAGCCATATATACCGCGGGTTCTGTAATAATAAAAAGCTTGATGGTTCGAGGAAGTGTCCGATTGAACATCGACGGTCCGGCGGACCGCGCAGTTGTATTCTATTTTATTGCGAACAGTTTTTTTTATTTCATTTTTGAGCCCATACCCCAATACTTTCTTTGTCTTTTGGTCATTGAAAACTTCTGGAGATGCTCTGAATCGCAAAGGGATGGTTTGCCGGCGTGTATTTCCCATAAGTGTTCCGACACTTCGAAGTTCAAAGTCTTCCTTGGCCATACAGGCTTTTCATCTACGAACACATACACGTACATATTGCTACCGGGTGCGTACAATGGAGGTCCCCCTCGATCATCTAGTGGAAGATGACTGCCTCTCTTTTGTTTTTCGGCGGAAGTTTTATATTTATTGTTTGAAGAGTTAAATTATTGGATTGCAAAAATCGAGCGTATTGATACTGTTTGCGATAGAGATTGAATCAACATGAACTCTGAGGAAAGCGTAACCGAAAGCAGCAGGAAATCGAGGAGCAGCGGCAGCCGATCCTCACATCGCAACAGCACCGATCCAAAGAGGAATGAACCTCGTCGAACCAAGAGAAGCGAAGAAGAACTCAAGGCCAAGGAAAAGGCTCGTGCTGAGCGAGACAGCAGTGTTGCTGGGTCGAATGTTGCTGACCGTACTGATGTTGAAGCACCGATTGAAGGCCAGAGTGGTCACAGCACCAGCAAGCATAAAACTGGTAGAAGACGAGGCCAACAAGATCGACTTACCAAGGCGGATGCTGCAACAAAGGCAAAGGAAATCCTGGATCGACCGAGCCAACCAGTTACTGGACCGATACCAGGTGCCCATGCGGCCTCTCGTGGAACTGACGCTGGCAAAGAGAAACTTTCTGGAAAAGAGAGGAGGAAAGAAAGTAAGGCCCGTGGTTCTGATCGTACAGACGCACCGATTGAAGGCAGCAGCGGTCACAGCAGCAAGCATAAAGCTGGTAGAAGACGAGGCCAGCAAGATCGACTCACCAAGGCGGATGCTGCCGAAAAGGCAAAGAGCCTCTTGGATTCATCGAGCCAACCGATCACTGTGCCGATGCCTGGGTCGCATGCGTCCTCTCGTGGAACTCAAGTTAATAAAGATCGATCCGCCAAGGATTCTGCTTCCAAGGCAAAGAACTTGACTATCAATGGATTGGTGCCCGGTGCCCACCAGTCTGGTATAACGACCAAGAAAGGAAGAGGCAGCAGGCCTGTGTCGGCTGTGTCAGCTACGGAGGAAAGTCGGGTAGAAAGAAGAGCAAGACTTGAAGCTGAAAAGGGAGATCATCTCGATCCTATGAATACGGATGGACTCGTGACAGCTAATGCTGTAGAAGACACTGATGGAGACGAAGCTTTGGAGCTTGATGGCAAAGGACCAAAGAAAGCCAAGTCGACGGCTACGGGAATCTTTGTTCCGGAGTCAAGTGAAAACAACGAAGCACAGAATGGCAATTCGAATCCAAGGAACTGGGAACGATTCAAACAGAAAAAGAGCGCTCGGATCTGTTGCTGCCTGCTTTTTATCTTTGTTGTTGCAATTGCCGGTATTGGAGCATGGCTTGGCACTCGTAACACGAATTCATCCGCCTCAAATGGACCATCACAAGTTGAAAGTGATACAATCGCAGAGACGAATATCACAGATGTTCCATTGGAAACCGACCCTCCAACTCAGGATTCTTCGACGTTTACAAGTTCCCCTAGCGGATCTCCAAGTACCAACGTCGATGTTGATTTTGATCCACCCTTGGCAGAAGATTGTGCCGCCGTCGCTAACGGAACTACCATACAAGGCCAAGAAGCAATGCCCGTGCAGAGATACAAACTCGAGCTCGATGCGACTCCGTTTCTTCCAATGGAACTCAGCGTTTCAGCCGACATCGTTGAGGAGAAGTTTCGAGAGTTGCTGGCTCTAGCTCTAACTGGATGCAATCGAGTTGCCCGAAACTTGCGAAGTCTTCGCTATCTGGAAGGTTCCTTTGTGTATGCGATTGGAAATGTGGCACTCAATGCGTCAGGAGTCGAGGGGGTACAATGCGACGATGCTTCCAATCTACGGTGTCATCGAATCAATGTGGAGCTTGACATTGCGGTAAAGGATGATTCGGTGAAAGTCGTGGATGTGATTGGTGAAGTCAGTGCCTTTCTTGGAGACGGTGTACTTGCCGAAAAACTTGAATTAGCTGGGCTCTACGAAAGAATTATCGTTACGAATTTGGGATATATTGATTTCGCGACTCCCCCGACTGCTTCAGTGGTGCCGACACTCTTTCCCACTGCACATCCCTCTCTTTTGCCGTCACAGGCTCCATCACAAATGCCATCCTTGTCTCCTGTCAGCATGGTTCCAAGGTCAACACCAATGCCATCGCAGACGATGTCTCGCAATCCTTCGCGGAGCCCGTCCTCTGTCCCATCCCGAGTGCCAACCGAAACCCCTAGTGAAGCGCCAAGTGAAGCGCCAAGTGAAGCCCCAAGTGAAGCCCCAAGCATAGCCCGGACACCTGGTCCTACTTTGCCACCAACCTCTCCACCCACGCTTCAACCCACGACTGCCCCACCTACTCCTGTGCCAACCTCATCGCCGACAGTGACTTGTTTTCGATACAACAGCGAGCTTTCTGATGCGGTTGGAAACTGGTTTCTGGACTCTGCTCAGTCAAAGGCATCAGTCGAAGACACATATGGACCAATTGGAGACTGGTGTTTTGGTACAGGTGTTACCAGTATGTTAGATCTCTTCCGTGATCGCACTACTTTCAATGAGGACATTGGAAACTGGGATGTCTCTTCTGTTGCAGATATGAGTGGAATGTTTCAATCTGCATCATCCTTCAAGCAAGACCTGTCAACTTGGGATGTTTCTTCTGTCACAACAATGGAAGCCATGTTCGATGGCGCGTCATCCTTCAATCAAGACTTGTCATCATGGAATGTTTCTTCTGTAACGAGCATTTCGGCCATGTTCCGCAACGCACAATCTTTCGATCAAGACCTGTCATCATGGGATGTTTCTTCTGTGACTGACATGACTGGCACGTTTAATGGTGCCTTAAAATTCAATCAAAACTTGTCATCATGGAATGTCTCTTCTGTGACAAAAATGACGTCAATGTTCCACTACGCATCATCCTTCAATAAAGACTTGTCATCCTGGGATGTTTCCTCGGTCACAGATATGAGTTCGATGTTCTTGTGGGCATTATCATTCAACCAAGACACATCCTCTTGGGATGTTTCTTCAGTAACAAACATGATGCGAATGTTTCAACGTGCATCATCCTTCAATCAAGACGTGTCATCCTGGGATGTTTCTTCCGTTACTGTTTTGGGATTCATGTTCGCTGGAGCAACGGTCTTCAATGGTGACTTGTCGTCCTGGGATGTGTCTTCTGTGCAAGATATGGGATGGATGTTCTACCGCGCATATGCCTTCAATCAGGATTTATCATCCTGGGATGTATCTTCTGTGACAAACATGTGGAACTTGTTTGCGGAAGCATCATCCTTCGATCAGAATCTTTGTCCGTGGGGCTCACGCATTCCGAGCATTGCCAATATGGCCAACTCCTTTGCCGGGGCCACCAGCTGCCAATCCCAGTCCAATCCCAACCTCGCTGCAAATCCACCAGGTCCATTCTTCTGTCACGCTTGCGATTCTTATCAATTGTAAATCGTATTCATTGTAAAAAATATGTTGGAACGAATCACCAAACACTCCAGCGACAGTACTATAAATTTGGGATCATCCAAGCATCTGTGTCAACCGAAAGCCATGTAGGATAGGAACTACTGCACCATTCATTGTACTTCTGATGCAATGCATATTAGAGAAGGAAGATGTATTTGGGTGATATGCGCGGGATGTTTCTTCTGTCACAAGCACGAATTTGATGTTCGAAAAAAGCATGGGATATTCTCGCTGTGACTGTGTTCGGTGCTACGTGCGGCGGTGCATCATCCTCCTTAAATCAGAATGTCGTGCGTAGGGCTCATCAGAGTTGTCGGGGCATTTAATTTCGACACCAACAGTCCATCTCAACCCGGCGCCAGACTATTCAATCGGCAGCGCTCGGTATCATCTTAAAATTCCCATACAATAGTTCTTGATGGCAATTAGAAATTCATTTGCTCAAAGAGAGCTTTGTCATTTTATATTTGCCGACAATGCCAATTGCACCTCAAAAGTTCGATTAGCCTTGAAGAACCGCATCCGTCTGCAGTTGCTTTGGTACTCGATACCATTTTAATTCTTGGTTCTGACCAGGATGAGGTCGAGTGATGATGGCAATCATTTCTAATTTCTTTTGCTCGCTTCAGAAGAAATTTGTTGCGATGATTCATCTTCCGAGCCGTATATTCCAATACGAAGGAGGGTGGGCCCTTTGTGAGACAACTTCCAACTGCAGCCGTTGACATCAAGAATGTTGAAAAATCTGTCAAATTAAAGATGCGGGTCGGCCATATATATTCTCAATTTCCCCCGACACATTAACGTATACGGGTACAGATATGAATATACACGTCATACTCGGAAATTCGGCGTCAGACTATTGTGATAAACGTACGTGCGTACCGGTACCAGGTACACGTGTACCTGGTACAGAAACCATATTCGGTATATTGCGCACAAACAATATCATCACCATCATCAAGCACTTGTCGCATTCTTTTGAAAGCAAAAACGGGGGTGGGATTTACATATCTTGCTACTGCACTGCTTACTAAAGAATGTGTTTTTAAAGTTGATCCCAGAATAGTTCGATCCTCTTCAATAGAGCATGTCCATCGCACTTTTCCGTCAGCTTGACGACACTTTGCAGTCTTTCATTGATCTCTTTCAGGTGAATGAATTGGATTATGCTGTACCGTAATGATACTGTGTTTATTCATCGCCGGGAAGCCCATGGTATCGACGGCATTCCGTTCGTTGGTTGCTGCCGCCGTTTTCTTTTTCTTTAGATTTCTATTACTGGTTGTCTGTTGAGAATGCTCTTCATGAGAACGAACAATGAGAACGAAATAGGTTCCCAACCAATGTTCCATCATTCAAGTTTTCCCATGGCTTGATGGACTGTACTCCTGCTTCCAACAAGGAAAGAGTAGTTTCCGAGCTATCTATAAACCGGTTCGCCATGATGCCATCATCGAGATCTACTTCCTGTAAGGATTTAGTATTGGAATCTTCGTCAAACTATAGGAGGAATCATGATGTTCTGATGAATCTAAAATGTCATTATCTTCTTGGAACGAAGACAAGGCCCAAGGCAAGGCTTGGCGGCAATGTTTAGGAGTTAATAAGATTGTAATGTGGATTGCATATCGTTGTCGATGGCGGTGAAACTGAAGCTATGATTGATTCTTCAATGGAAATAAGTCTTTTGGAATGATCAACTTTGATAAAAGAGCAGAAGTGGTACGGTTGCTTAGAGTAAGATGCTGATGCTGGAAACAAACCAACTGCGAGCATCGAAACGCCCGACGACCGTAGAATTTGAAATGCTGGGTATGGCACAAAGCAACATGGCCGATCCTAGGGCATAGCATATTGCCGATTATTGTACCCTCTAGAGATGTGTCCAATATTCAATATATCATACCATTCATACATGTTTACCTGGAGGTATCCTAAAATAGAACCTTGACCTACAGTAATGTATTTTTCGACGGTCTGGACAAGTTTTTCCATTTCATTTTTGAGCCCATACCCCAATGCAGCACTTTCTTTGTCGTTCTTTTTGTCATTGAAAACTTCTGGAGATGCTCTGAATCGCAAAGGGATGGTTTGCCGGCGTGTATTTCCCATAAGTGTTCCGACACTTCGAAGTTCAAAGTCTTCCTTGGCCATACAGGCTTTTCATCTACGAACACATACACGTACATATTGCTACCGGGTGCGTACAATGGAGGTCCCCCTCGATCATCTAGTGGAAGATGACTGCCTCTCTTTTGTTTTTCGGCGGAAGTTTTATATTTATTGTTTGAAGAGTTAAATTATTGGATTGCAAAAATCGAGCGTATTGATACTGTTTGCGATAGAGATTGAATCAACATGAACTCTGAGGAAAGCGTAACCGAAAGCAGCAGGAAATCGAGGAGCAGCGGCAGCCGATCCTCACATCGCAACAGCACCGATCCAAAGAGGAATGAACCTCGCCGAACCAAGAGAAGCGAGGAAGAACTCAAGGCCAAGGAAAAGGCTCGTGCTGAGCGAGACAGCAGTGTTGCTGGGTCGAATGTTGCTGACCGTACTGATGTTGAAGCACCGATTGAAGGCCAGAGTGGTCACAGCACCAGCAAGCATAGAACAGGTAGAAGACGAGGCCAACAAGATCGACTTACCAAGGCGGATGCTGCAGCAAAGGCAAAGGAAATCTTGGATCGACCGAGCCAATCAATTACTGGACCGATGCCAGGTGCCCATGCGGTCTCTCGCGGAACTGACGCTGGCAAAGAGAAACTTTCTGGAAAAGAGAGAAGGAAAGAAAGTAAGGCCCGTGGTTCTGATCGTACAGACGTACCGATTGAAGGCAGCAGCGGTCACAGCAGCAAGCATAAAGCTGGTAGAAGACGAGGCCAGCAAGATCGACTCACCAAGGCGGATGCTGCCGCAAAGGCAAAGAGCCTCTTGGATTCATCGAGTCAACCGATCACTGTGCCGATGCCTGGGTCGCATGCGTCCTCTCGTGGAACTCAAGTTGATAAAGATCGATCCGCCAAGGATTCTGCTTCCAAGGCAAAGAACTTGACTATCAATGGATTGGTGCCCGGTGCCCACCAGTCTGGTATAACGACCAAGAAAGGAAGAGGCAGCAGGCCTGTGTCGGCTGTGTCAGCTACGGAGGAAAGTCGGGTAGAAAGAAGAGCAAGACTTGAAGCTGAAAAGGGAGATCATCTCGATCCTATGAATACGGATGGACTCGTGACAGCTAATGCTGTAGAAGACACTGATGGAGACGAAGCTTTGGAGCTTGATGGCAAAGGACCAAAGAAAGCCAAGTCGACGGCTACGGGAATCTTTGTTCCGGAGTCAAGTGAAAACAACGAAGCACAGAATGGCAATTCGAATCCAAGGAACTGGGAACGATTCAAACAGAAAAAGAGCGCTCGGATCTGTTGCTGCCTGCTTTTTATCTTTGTTGTTGCAATTGCCGGTATTGGAGCATGGCTTGGCACTCGTAACACGAATTCATCCGCCTCAAATGGACCATCACAAGTTGAAAGTGATACAATCGCAGAGACGAATATCACAGATGTTCCATTGGAAACCGACCCTCCAACTCAGGATTCTTCGACGTTTACAAGTTCCCCTAGCGGATCTCCAAGTACCAACGTCGATGTTGATTTTGATCCACCCTTGGCAGAAGATTGTGCCGCCGTCGCTAACGGAACTACCATACAAGGCCAAGAAGCAATGCCCGTGCAGAGATACAAACTCGAGCTCGATGCGACTCCGTTTCTTCCAATGGAACTCAGCGTTTCAGCCGACATCATTGAGGAGAAGTTTCGAGAGTTGCTGGCTCTAGCTCTAACTGGATGCAATCGAGTTGTCCGAAACTTGCGAAGTCTTCGCTATCTGGAAGGTTCCTTTGTGTATGCGATTGGAAATGTGGCACTCAATGCGTCAGGAGTCGAGGGGGTACAATGCGACGATACTTCCAATCTACGGTGTCATCGAATCAATGTGGCGCTTGACATTGCGGTAAAGGATGATTCGGTGAAAGTCGTGGATGTGATTGGTGAAGTCAGTGCCTTTCTTGGAGACGGTGTACTTGCCGAAAAACTTGAATTAGCTGGGCTCTACGAAAGAATCATTGTTACAAATTTGGGATACATTGATTTAGCGACACCCCCAAACAGCAACGATATGACTGCTTCAGTGGGGCCGACACTCTTTCCCACTGCACATCCCTCTCTTTTGCCGTCACAAGCTCCATCACAAATGCCATCCTCGACTCCTGTCATCATGGTTCCAAGGTCAACACCAATGCCGTCGCAGACGATGTCTCGCAATCCTTCGCGGAGCCCGTCCTCTGTCCCATCCCGAGTGCCATCCGAAACCCCTAGTGAAGACCCAAGCGAAGCCCCAAGCAATGCTCCAAGCATATACCCGACACATGGGCCTACTTTGTCACCCACGCTTCAACCCACGACTGCCCAACCTACTCCTGTACCAACCGCTCTACCTCCACGATGGAACTGTTTCGAATCGAACAGCGAGCTTTCTGAAGCAGTTGGGAACTGGTTTCAGCCTTCTGAGTTAAAGGCATCAGTCGAAAGCACATATGGACCAATCAAAGACTGGTGTTTTGCTGCCAGCGTTACCAGTATGAGAAATCTATTCAGTGGTCGCACCACTTTCAATGAGGACATTGGAAACTGGAATGTTTCTTCTGTGACTGATATGCCTTTCATGTTCTACTCTGCATCATCATTCAATCAAGATCTGTCATCCTGGGATGTTTCTTCGGTAACAACAATGAGTCACATGTTCGATGGCGCAGCATCCTTCAATCAAGACTTGTCATCATGGATTGTTTCTTCTGTAAAGTTCATGTCGGTCATGTTCCGCAACGCACAATCTTTCGATCAAGACCTGTCATCATGGGATGTTTCTTCTGTGACTGACATGACTGGGATGTTTCACCGTGCATCATCATTCAATCAAGATTTGTCATCATGGGATGTTTCTTCTGTGACAAAAATGCCTTCAATGTTCCTGGACGCATCATCTTTCAATCAAGACTTGTCATCCTGGGATGTTTCTTCAGTCACAGATATGAGTTGGATGTTCTGGAGGGCATCCTCATTCAACGAAGACATATCCTCCTGGGATGTTTCTTCAGTAACGAACATGCGGCAAATGTTTGAAAGTGCATCATCCTTCAATAAAGACTTGTCATCCTGGGATGTTTCTTCTGTGACAGATATGAGCCGGATGTTCTTCGCGGCATATGTCTTCAATCAAGACTTGTCATCCTGGGATGTTTCCTCGGTAACAGTGATGAACGGAATGTTCTACAGAGTCTCATCATTCAATCAGGACTTGTCATCATGGGATGTTTCTTCTGTCACACTAATGAATCACATGTTCTACTACGTACCATCATTCAATCAAGACTTGTCATCCTGGGACGTTTCTTCTGTCACACTCATGAATAAGATGTTTGAAGGCGCAACATCCTTCAATGGAGACTTGTCATCCTGGGACGTTTCTTCTGTGACAGATATGAGTTTCATGTTCCAAGGCGCAGCGTCCTTCAATCAAGATTTGTCATCTTGGGATGTTTCTTCTGTGACTTCCATGACAAACATGTTCCACACTACATCATCTTTCGATCAAGACCTGTCATCCTGGGATGTTTCTTTGGCCACGAAGTTAAACGGAATGTTCTACAAAGCATCATCATTCAATCAAGACTTGTCATCCTGGGATGTTTCTTCTGTCACACTCATGCGTTACATGTTCACTGGAGCTACATCATTCAATCAAGACTTGTCATCTTGGGATGTATCTTCTGTGGTTGACATGCTGCAAATGTTTGACGGTGCATCAAACTTCAATCAAGACTTGTCATCCTGGAATGTTTCTTCTGTCACTGACATGAGACTTGTGTTCTTCAAGGCAATATCCTTCAATCAAAATCTTTGTGCATGGGGCTCGCGCCTTCCTAGCAATGCCGACGTTGGCTTTGCGTTTTCTGGCGCCACAAGCTGCCAATCACAGTCCGATCCAAACCTCTCTGCGAATCCACCCGGTCCATTCTTCTGTCAAGCCTGCGATTAATTTAAAAAAAGCGAAATCACCTTTTAAAAAATGTTCAAATACTGTATATTAGAATAACCGAACACTCTAGAGGGACAGTATACATTAGGCATGGTAGCATTCCCGTTACAAGTGCAAGTAATATGATGATAGGCAACAGGTATTATGATACTCTGACCAACGTGTATCACTCGGCGGTCCCTGGATTCCAAATTCCAAGCGACACACAAGTACTGGTAGGCTGGAACAAGGGGCTTCTGTATTCGTCTTCTAAAAAGACATGTTGTAAGAATTGATTGCGCGTTTTAGAAAATATGTAGCTAATTGAGTGACGTTGTCTCAGTAGAGCATAGGACCGCTCATCAGCAGCAGATAGAAGCATAATAGGTATGTGTGTGCAATGCGTGGGAGGATGTCTTTCAATAAAGACTTGACAGCATGGGATGTTTCCTGTGTGACTATAGTCCGTACTATGTTCTGGGGTGCATCATCCTTCAATCAGAATCTTTGTCCATCGGCGGGGCTCGCGGATTCCGAGCATTATATTGTCAGTGTTGCTTGTCGGCGCATATATTCTCAACACCAACGGTCCATCCCAATCCACAGCATAACTCTCGATTTGGATGTGTCAAAATGGAAGAAATGCATTCATTCTAGTTGGTGTGGCTGCATTTGCAAGACCTTCAGCTCATTTCTAATATTCCGTTGCATCGAAAGGTGCGATATTCAACAATTGTGTTCATCCAAGCCACTGTTGTGTTCCACCATACATCTCATGGTAAAGCAAGTACACGTGACGGCATCCCTTTGAGCTCGCTGAAGGTCTGTTGCATTCAATATGATTAATTGGACGTATGGGCTTCAGCGAATCCCAAACTCGGAGTCACCATCGCTGGAAAATGGATGGAGAGTGGATCATATGCCATGATTTAAAAATTGACAACTGCACCACTGCTCTGCAAAACTTCAATGGCTGAGTTCTGAAAAGATAAAGCAGAGAGGTCCGCGCTGCCAGCTCTTCCTGGTTAACAGTGACATTTATACTATGTAACTGGTACAAAAACCTTTAGCGTGTCGTCTTGAGATGGACACTGGATCTTTTTTCGGGAAAGAAAAGACTGCTTTGCTTTTGGTAGGTACCTGGTACCAGTCAAAAAACTGTACTCGTTTGTGAGCAATTCTTGTTCGTAAAACGGCAAAACCACCCTTTCGAAGTCGTGGACGCTGAAGAAAAAGGTTCCATAAAAATCCAAGCACATTGGCTGGAAGCTCATTATTTAATTAGTCTACATGCTGATTGGCTAGTTTTCATATGATGTTCTAGTAGAGATGTCAGCACAGATAAATTTGATTTGGGCGCGATGACACTGCGCTGAAAAACGGCAAAATCATGAATGACGTCAAAATCATGAATCACGTAGCCCACGTAGAAGCGCAGTATTAAAAAAGGCACTGATATAGGCCAATATTATTTCCAAAACTCACTCCAACATCATTGAAAGAAATGATGGTGTTGTCATGCAAGAGGCGTATGCACGCATCCCCAGAGGAGGTAGATATCAAAATCAAACGTGCCAGACGGCCAGTCATTGAAGAGATGGCAAGGATGCTCATTGATCTCCAGGCCAAATCTTCCCGTAAGGAGAGTTATGGTGTGTTTGGAG
>CAKOGP040000513.1:0-58215 GCA_933822405.4 Cylindrotheca closterium | reverse complement strand
TGTCAAAGAAGCAAAAGCTAAACAGCAGAAGCAGTACGGAAGCGGAACTGATTGCTGTTGACGATGTTGTCACGATGATACTATGGACAAAGTTGTTCATGGAGTGGCAAGGGTGTCCGATCGAGAAAAATATCTTGTATCAGGATAATAAAAGCGCAATTCTACTGGAAGAGAATGGTCGCAAGAGCGCGGGCAAAAGAAGCCGAGCAATCAATATTCGTTATTTCTTTACCACAGATCAAGTTGAGAAAGGAAATGTTAAGATTGAATACTGTCTGACTGACGATATGATTGCGGATTTCATGACTAAGCCATTGCAAGGTGAGAAGTTTCGCAAGTTCAGGGATCTGATTCTTGGTCCACAGGACTAGGGCAGACAAGTATGTATATGTTCAAAAATGAAAATACAAAACAAAAAACAAACAGTGAATGAGAGCATGTCCCATTGCTGCCAATGGTGATTGTCACAATGGCAGGAGTGTATTGGGATATGACGAAATATGAGTTTTTACGTTCCAAAAAGAAACTATTCAAGTACAAAGTTTTTGACATGTGCGATCAGACTTTGATCGTTATGTTGGGATTTGACGCAAGTATGCCGGACGGAGAGTCTGTCAGACAAACTACATCTACACAAAAAGGGAATGACCCTATACAAGTGAGATATCAATGTTGTGTACAATGCAGTAGGGAACAATTCAATATGTCCCAAAGTACTGTATCCAACACAGAATCGTAGTAGAGGTCGAATCAAGTTCTGTAAACAAGGGATTTTCCAAGGGAAAATTGTTGAACTTACTTTTGTGATTGAATCATCAATTCAAGCCAAACTTTGCAGAGAGTTTGTTCTGAGCGCTAAAGGCACTCACGATAGAGCACATTTTGCTTTATTCTAACACTCAAAAGCCCAGTCATAAGAATCACACTATCTCCAAGTGTAAGGCAATCAGCAACTACAAGGCCCAAATGAGCAACAAGAAGTCCAACAGCTTTGTTGTCATCAATCTATCTCCCTGGAGATAAGCCTGATGATGATTCGACCACCTCTAAAGAGACCAACTCATCCAACAAGAATGGTGCGGTCTGCATGAACAATGAATCTTACTATGTCCCAACTTTCTCTCACCACATTGATTTCTGTCGCTTTGACAGCCTGAACAACATCGCTGATTCAAACGTTCTAGTTGATCTTAGGTTATCATATATGTCAAACGTAAAAGATGCCTACGAAAATGGTGCAGAAGTCCCCAAGACTATCAGTGAGAAAGTAGACATTAGTAAAGAATTAAACTTATTGCTTAGACCAGAATCTGTTTCTGTTATAAAGATGAGGCAAAAAACTCGTGTCAACAAACTTGCACGTGTGTTGTTTGATCCTGGATCAGATGAATCTTACATCCATCGTAGAAATTTGCCCACTGGAATCAATGGAAAAACCGTGAAGAAAAAAATTGGAACAATAAGCGGCAAACAATCTTTGACCACGCAAGTCATAAACATTGAGGGAATCGTTTTCCCTGAATTTTCTCCCACGCAAAAAGTGGAATCCACATTTGAAACAATTGTTTTTGATTCAGACACGAGGTACGATATGATTATTGGAAATAATATTTTACTTCCCCTTGGAATCGATTGTTGCGGATCTACCAAAACAATCAAATGGATGGACAAACACATCCCTTATAAGCCGCCCAAATCTTGCCTCAGTCCTCAAACTACTGATCCAAACGAAGATACATCCATGTTGATGGCGCAATTGATGGCAACCCATTGCTATCACTCAGACCCTTATGAAAGTCTCAATGAACACATTGAGCAACAGATATCGCATTCCTTTAATATTGCAGAATCCAAATATGATTTAGTTCCCTTGGAACATGTTGCCAAGCAACAACAACATCTAAATGGTAAACAACAAAACCAACCCTAACCCTAACCCTGTTTTTGATTCAGACGCGAGGTACAATATGATTATTGGAAATAATATTTTGCTTCCCCTTGGAATCGATTGTTGCTCTAAATTGGAACGATAAGCGGCAAACAATCTTTGACCACGCAAGTCATAAACATTGAGGGAATCGTTTTCCCTGAATTTTCTCCCACGCAAAAAGTGGAATCCACATTTGAAACAATTGTTTTTGATTCAGACACGAGGTACGATATGATTATTGGAAATAATATTTTACTTCCCCTTGGAATCGATTGTTGCGGATCTACTAAAACAATCAAATGGATGGACAAACACGTTCCTTATAAGCCGCCCGAATCTGGCCTCAGTCCTCAAACTACTGATCCAAACGAAGATACATCCATGTTGATGGCGCAATTGATGGCAACCCATTGCTATCACTCAGACCCTGATGAAAGTCTCAATGAACACATTGAGCAACAGATATCTCATTCCTTTAATATTGCAGAATCCAAATATGATTTAGTTCCCTTGGAACATGTTGCCAAGCAACAACAACATCTAAATGGTAAACAACAAAACGATCTTTACAATGTTATAAAAGACTTTGAACCCTTGTTCAACGGTAACCTCGTTCGTTCCGGCAAGCTTGGCCCTTTCAAAGGTCCTAAAGCACACCTCGAGCTTACTCCCGAAGCAAAACCATTTCAGAACCGTCCATATTCTGTCCCCAAGAGTCATGAAGCTGTCTTCAAGAAAACTATTGATGAAATGGTCCAATGGGGTATTTTGGAGAAATGCGGTCCAATGGACTACTTATCTCCCACCTTTATTGTTCCGAAAAAGGATGGTAGAGTTAGATTTGTTTCCGACTTTTGGCAACTAAACAAGATGATTAAACGCAAGGTTTGGCTACTGCCAATAATACAAGATATTCTAAAGAAACGAAATGGCTACAAGTATTTCACAAAGCTTGACCTTTCGATGTTTTTCTACACATTTGAAATGGACGAAGCGTTGAAGGACCTTTGTGGCATTGTCACACCCTTCGGCAACTATCGTTACATGCGTCTTCCTATGGGCTTCAAACAATCTCCTGACATTGCTCAAGCACACATTGAACAGCTCCTTGCTGACTTCGAAGAAGCAGACGTCTACATTGACAATGTTGGAATCTTTTCCAACAATTGGAACTCGCACATGGACAGCCTCAGAAAAATCTTGCGAATCTTGCAAGATCATGGTTTTACCTGCAATCCGCTGAAATGTGAATTTTGTGTGCAAGAAACTGATTGGCTTGGTTATTGGCTCATGCCTACTGGAATCAAACCGTGGAAAAAGAAGATCAACGCAATCCTCAGACTCAAACCTTCCAAGTCTGTCTAAGAACTCCGTTCCTTTATTGGCGCAGTAACCTTTTACCATGACATGTTTCCAAAACGTTCACACATTCTCGCGCCTTTGACTGCACGTATTGGACACAACAAGAAGAAATTAGATTGGACACCCAAATGTCAAAAGGCCTTTGACCACATCAAAGCTGTGCTCTCAAAGGATGCATTTCTGGCCTATCCAGACTATAATCAACCTTTTCACGTCTACTGTGACGCTAGCAACTATCAACTGGGTGCCGCTCTTTTTCAGAACAGCAAACCTGTTGCCTATTACTCTTGTAAGCTTTCTAAAGCACAGTTGAACTACACTGCTGGAGAAAAAGAAATTCTCTCCATTGTGGAAACTCTCAAAGAGTATTGCACCATGCTGTATGTGTCAAGGGACTACATGTCTACACTGACCACAAAAATCTGACCTTCCATCCAATTTTCCATTACATTAAAGGAGAACACAACACTCTTGCTGATGCCCTTTCTTGCCTAACTATGACACCTCCTCGGTGGCACTATGACAACCCTAAGGATCCTATTGACTTATACCGTCGACCAATTGGAGCCTACCAAGAGTATGCCCCTCTCATTGAAACAACATCCAATGTTGACCTATCATCAAATGATAACAGAACCACAGCATCCAATGCTAACATATCATCCCATGATACTATAAATTCATTTTATTCTATGGCCACTGATTTGCAATTACTCAATTGCTTCGTTCACCTGCCTGTTCAGGATAGCTTACCTTTTGTTTTTGATTTCAAGTCTATCGCTGATGCTCAAACTCAGGACGCTGAGCTTACCGAGCTGACGCAAACCAAACCTCAACAGTATGTCCAATATACCTTTGCACAAGACACCCAGGTGTATTGTTATGTGAGAGATGCCAATTCTCCATTGAAGATCTATCTCCCAACACAATTCTTACAACCCACCATCCAATGGTATCACGCTGCTCTCAGCCACCCGGGCTCCACGCGCCTCAAGGATAACATGCGCAATTTTTTTCACAATCCAAAGTTATCTAATGTTATTGAAGACTTTACCTCAAAATGCGACACATGTCAACGACACAAGGCTGTCGGTAGAGGCCACGGCCACACTGCTCCCAAGGAAGCTCCACTCATCCCCTGGCAACAACTCGCAGTTGATCTCATTGGTCCTTGGACACTCATGGTGGCAGGACAAGAGATCGAGTTCAGAGCCTTGACAATCATTGACCTAGTGACCAACTTGGTCGAAATTGTGCGCATTAAGGACAAAACGTGTGCGAACAAAATACTTCAGTTTGAAAACGCTTGGTTCGCCCGTTACCCGCGCCCTGCAACCGTCATCCATGACCAAGGAACCAATTAAGCGGGATTCAACTTTCAAAATCATTTGAATCTACACGGAATTGAACCTCGTTCTATCTTTGCCAAGAATCCTCAAGCAAATGCAGTTTGCAAACGGATGCATCAAACTATTGGCAACTCTCTTAGAGTATTGGTTACACTGAACCACCCTTTCAACATCAATGATGCCGAACAATTAGTTGACACTGCCATTGCAAATGCAGTGTATGCACACCGCTGCTCTTATCACGGAACTATAACCGCTATGCCCAGATCACTTGCCTTCCACCGTGACATGATCCTAGATCTTCCAATGCAAGCTGACCTTCAGCTCATTCAACAACATTGACAACAGCTCATTGACAAAGAATTGATACGAGCCAATCGTCGCCGATTTGCTTATGATTATCAACCTGGCCAGGAAGTTCTAAAGCTTCGCTATAAGCCAAACAAGCTCGACCCTTGAGCCAATGGACCATATCGTATTGAACGAGTCCACTCTAATGGTACCCTTACCATTCGACTTGCTCCTCATGTAATTGAACGCGTCTCCTTACGACGAGTCAAACCTTGCCAACGATGAAGTGGTTTCATCCTACTTGCAAGGTTCCCTTCTATCTCCCGCGTCGGGCCCTCTGGTATCTAGAGGATAACCTTGGGTGGCAGAATGTCGAGGCTCACATTAGTCCACTAGTCCAACTAGTCGAATCATATCAGTCGAATGAACATCGATTACTCTGAACTCTGATATGAGTACTTCTACAAACCTTGCTCAGCATGTCCACAGTAGTCTTGTCAAAAGCAATCTTGCCAAATGTCGAGTACATCTATTACCTATGCTACGAGCCAGCAGTGATGTGGCAATGGGGTGGCGACAGCCTGACAAATACATTCTTATCAAGACTGCAGTGGAAGTTGTGTGTATCCAGTACACACCTTCTCTTCTGATGTCAGTATGGCTATCGCATTCTGCCCAGGGAAGTAGTTCTCCATGAAGCTCATAATATCTCTTTAGCAATCTTTCAATTGCTACTGTGCCTAGTATGAAAACTTGATGTTTTTGAATATTTCCGTCTACGAATTATTGGTACATTTCTTGCGTGAAGTTATAATTATGATATCCCCATATGGGGATATCCCCCCGACGCCCCATCGGTTAAGTCTGTAATCAGACACCAAGCTGTATATATTTCTGACTTCAGTCACAATGAACTATAGTTTTGACTAATGGATCTAGTATTTTGATTATTTTTCTTTCGAATACATATTCAGAACTAGAACTTGGCAAGAAGGACTAGCGATAATATAGCAGAAAGCCAATCTAGTACAAGCCCTGTCTTCTTCGTCAATCGTGATAGCAATTATCAAGATAGCTACATGGTATTCCCTGCTTGAAATATGGTATTCTCCGCTTGAAACATCGTATTCCCCGCTTGAAAGATCGTATTCCCCGCTTGATACATGGTGTTCCCCGCTTGAAACATCGTATTCCCCGCTTGAAACATGACAGTCTCACTTTTCAAACATGGTATTCGCTGCTTGAAACATGGTATTCCCCGCTTGAAACATCGTATTCTTCGCTTGAATCATTGTATTCCCCGCTTGAAACATGACAGTCTCACATTTCAAACATGGTGTTCCCCGCTTGAAACATGGTATTACCCGCTTGAAACATGGTATTCCCTGCTTGAAACAGGATAATCCCGTCAAACATGACACTCCCTTTTTTCAAACATGATATTCCCTTGTTTCAAACATTATATTCCCATTTATCTCCCTGATATCAAATAAGACATCCTCCAAGACAAAAACATCGACAACAACATCAAGCGTCTCAAATCAACAAAAATCAAAATGCATTAAACTAGAGCTCTATTTAATCACAAATACTTATCTGTTCTAGGAGTAGCTTCATTTATAATCTTGGTCTGCATATCCTCACAACTGCTGGTGCATCTTCGTGGCAAAATGATGAGCAATTGGCACCACTCCTCCTTTGCTATGAATGAATCCAACAAGAAGATTTTTGTTGGCAGCGCTGAATAGAGGGCATTATGTTGATTCCTATGCAATTCATGTGGCATCCCAAGGCTGATTGTTGACAGTAGGGAACTGCATTTCCCTTGAAACGCATGGTGATTCTTCCAGAACTGCTTTACTCTCTAGATCATTTGCATGGTCGGAGAAAGAATCTGCTGCTCTGCTTCACAAACAATGAAAGTATGGTAGCATCACATTAAGGGAGAAGGAAAAGCAGCAGCTCCGTCAGCAATCTATAATCCTCTTGAACTTCAACTGGTCTAAACATCATTTTGTTCTTGCTGTTTTCCAAAAAAAGCGCGATTTTTTGGAGAAATGACTAAAGTCTGTTGGGCCTAAAGTATGATGGGTACGTAAGTACCGTATCTTACTGGGTACGTCTGTTTCCGACCGTAAACGGAATCTTCCAGTGACAAACCTAGAAAGAAACTAGGGGAGGGAGGAGCATAAAAAATAATCTTGGATATGCTTCCTCCCGTTTTTTGTAAGCTGGATTGTTTATTTGGACATCCTTCTTCGTCCATCCCCCAAACAAATCCACTTTTGAGCCATACCTATTATCCACGTGCACTAAAAACAGCTATAGTTAAAGAATCTGCCAGGTATATAAACATTCTCCCTAACGCTGATGGCGTGTCGGGGGGTTTTAGTCCACTTGCTCTACTTGAGGGCCAGCACACAAACTATGAGAAGCACAGTAAGCTTCGAAGTCCACAACGAGCCTGATCCAATGAACACAGAGACCGTCCGTACGACCTCTGGGATTGCTCTCACCCCCACCCCGAATTTTGATGGTACCTGGGAGTTCCTCTCCCTCCAAACCGGTCACACCGTCGTCCGTGGTGCATGGACTGTCCTTCCAACGACCACCGACGTTATCTTTGGTGTCAACGCCGATGGAGATCCGGATGCTTTCCTCCATGAGTGGCGGCCGAACGTTCCCATCCTCGATTTGGATGATGACCAGGTTGATATCGCGTTGCTCCCTCCCCCTGGAGGAGCGGTCCCCCAAAACGACGACCAAGACGATTCGTCCAATAACGACGACCAAGACAATTCGTCTGCCTCTTCTGACGACGACCAAGCCGATTCGTCCGAAGACAGCAATGCTGATGATGACAATGACGATGAAGCTGACAGTGGCGATGATGACGACGGCGATGATGATGACGGCAGCGACGCCCTAGAACAACCAAATAGTAATGACAAAGGTGCTCAAGAAGAGCACGCAGAAGAGCAGCACGAAAATGAGACTGCGTTTTTGGTGGCGGATTTGGAGGACGCAGCGGAACATGACCCTAACGAGTCGACACAGCTACTGCAGACCCCATTGACATCGTTGCATAACGATAATGATACCAACGAAAACAACACCAAAGCTGACGTCACAGCGCGCATGCAACGTGCAATCAACCGAGCGGCGGCCATAGAGTCCACGCCATGGCGCAGCGTCCACTGGATCATGCCATGAACAATCGTTTTAATCAAACGGGGCGGTACTTAGAAGCCCTCGAGGAGTTTCCCCTACCCCCTGAAGAAATAGGAGCGCAAGACCCTGAAGAAGCAGGAGCAAATGAAGTTAAACCAAGCGAAGAAACAGGAGCACAATATCTAGAAGTTGAGCCAAGCAAAAAAACAGGAGCGCAATACCTGGAAGAAGAGGTAACGTTCAACCCTCCAGAAGAACAACCCCTGTTCCATGATGATATGGAGGGACAAATAGAAAATGACAGTCTTGACATTAGCGATTCATCATCTATAGTATACAAGCGCAATGACGTGGCGCTAGCACACGTGGCCAAAGAACGACAGTTGTTGTGCAGTGTCCCTCAACGAATCGGACGCTTTGCCCTAGCAAAAATCCTAGAAAATGCGTATCGCGACGACAGGAAGTACTGGTGGCGCTATGTGCCAGAGAAACTGCAAAACACCGCAGATGTGCACCGTTATATGCACCTAATGTTAGGCAATCAAACATTCAACGTGCAAAATCAGGAATAGAGAAGCATGGTGAGCTGGCAATTGCTGAGCTAGTCTAAGAGCTTTTGCACAATCTTCACAAAAAGGACTTCATTGAAGGAAAAATGTTTAACAAACTGACACAAGAACAGAGAGAGAAGGCCCTACAAACAATAGCCCTAATTAAAGAAAAATGTGACGGTCGACTAAAGGGTAGAGTAGTTGCAGACGGCCGCCCCCAGAGGGAATGGACAGATCCTGACTCCGTATATTCTCCAACTGTCTCCTGCAAAGGAATGATACTGTCGCTTGGCATCGATGCACATGAGAAACGTTTTGTGAGCGTTTGCAACATCAACAAAAGGCCTCTGTAGAAGATTGGGGGAAACTCTGAAGGGTTCTCTCGTATTTGAACAGTACAATAGACATGCCTCTAAAAATCAAGATCGATGATTCAACGATAGTGAAGACATGGGTCGACGTGGCCATCGCCATACAAGAAGTTTCCAAGTCCCACACGGGAAACATGATTTCCAAGGCACCACTTTGCCTGTGCCTTTCCAAAGGCATCTATAATTTTCAATAAGACTCTTCTGTGAAGGTTGGGTAAGTTATCTCCATATTTAAAGTGACTTCCAATTATTATTTGTTAGAATAAAGCAAAATGTGCTCTATTGTGAGTGCCTTTAGCGCTCAGAACAAACTCTCTGCAATCTAAATTTGGAATCAACTATACAACACTTTCACGACAATAGGTCTCCTGTGTTAGGTATACTTTGAGTGAAATTGTTCCTATTTGAATAATGTTTGGCTTGAACCGATGATTCAATCACAAAAGTGAGTTCAACGATTTTCCCTTGGAAAATCCCTTGTTTACAGAACTCCATTCAACTTCTACGATGATTCTGTGTTGAATGCAGTGCTTTGGGACATCTTGTATTATTCCCTACTGCATCGTACACAACATCGATATCCCACTTGTATAAGGTCATTCCTTTTTGTGTGGATATAGATTGTCAGACAGACTTGCGTCCGGCATACACGTTTAGACCTGTTTAACAAAAGTAGTCATTTTACACTTTTGATTTGAAATAATTTGGGATTTAACACTTTTATTCAACTCTGACATTGTTGTGTAGACAATGTACAATTCATTTCATCTAAAATACTGTCGCTTTCACCCTTCAAGCTTTAAAAATTTACCATATGACCCAAAGACTATTAGGTACTGTAGGATTTACACAGCAATCTCATAGTGAAATCAATGTGTAAAATCCCTAATTATTTCACATTGAAAGTGTAAAATACCTACTTTTGTTAAACAGGTCTAAACGTGTACTTGCGTCAAATCCCGACATCACGATCACAGTCCGATCGTAAGTGTCAAAAACTTTGTACTTGAATAGTTTCTTTTTGGAACGTAAAAACTCATATTTCGTCATATCCCAACACACTCCTGCCATTGTGACAATCACCATTGGCAGCAATGGGACATGCTCTTATTCACTGTTTATTTTGTTTTGTATTTTCATTTGAATATACATACTTGTCTGACCTATTCCTGTGGACCAAGAATCAGATCCCTGAACTTGCGAAACTTCTCACCTTGCAATGGCTTAGTCATGAAATCCGCAATCATATCGTCAGTTGGACAGTATTCAATCTTAACATTTCCTTTCTCAACTTGATCTGTGATAAAGAAATAATGAATATTGATAGCTCGGCTTCTTTTGCCCGCGCTCTTGCGACCATTCTCTTCCAGTAGAATCGCGCTTTTGTTATACTGATACAAGATATTCTTCTCGATCGGACACCCTTGCCACTCCATGAACAACTTTGTCCATAGTATCATCGTGACAACATCGTCAACAGCAATCAGTTCCGCTTCCGTACTGCTTCTGCTGTTTAGCTTTTGCTTCTTTGACATCACTTGAGCTGCACCTCCTCCAAAGGACAGAGTGCCGCCAGTATGGCTCTTGAAATCTGGATGCACCGCAAATGATGCGTCGATCATCCATTTCATGACTCGTAGTGATTCTGCGGAAAGTGTCAGGTGATACAACAATGTACAAAACAAATATCGCTTCATGCAAACACACTTCTTCCAATCAGACTCTGTAGGCTCTCAAACTCTCAAGTCAAGAATAGTAATCGTTGGATGGACATCCAAACTAGCTCTCTTAGAGACATAAAGTCCCCTTGCAACAGTAGTATGGAAGATCTGATGGTACTCAGCACTGAGTAGCTTTCCTTTACCAGCTTCCAGTAAATCGTTACCAGCTGGTGTTTCCTGCTTTGACTCCTTGTTGAACTTGATAAGAAAATCTTCTAAGATGCTCTTGACATAGTCGTCCATGCGGATCTTGAGTTTTCCTTTCACCGAGAAATCCAAAGTCATTCCAAGATATCTGTGTATCTTTCCTCTTACGATTGTGCATGCCTTGATCGAACCATATCTCATGTTCAACCACTCAGCAAATTTGTCATTCACTTTTGGGTCCATGTGACTTGACATAAAATCGTCAACATGAAATCTGATAGTTTGCTGTTTTTCATCAACAACTTTGTTAGCAACACACAGGTCATACGGATTGAAAACAAATCCCTTTGCCTCCAAATCACTTTGAAACTGATTATAGAATAGGAGGCTCAATTGCAACATCCCATATATAGCACGTAGTACCCGCTCATAGATTACTCGCTTTCCGTTCTCTAAAACAACGTATTTGCAGTACTCTGGGGCCATGTCAATTAATATCTGGACCATCATGCCAGTGATTTTCAGGCATATAAGTTTGAATGAAAGCGTTAGGAACGTCCATCGACATTATATCTCTACCTTTGTGTGCAGCAATAACACAAGTAGTGGTGATTGCTTCTTGCAAAGCAGTTGGACTTGCAGTGTCCTCTTGTGATAACCATTCACGAGTACCATCGCCTTGGTATACTAGGCAACCTTTAATTGTCTTCTCGAATTGCTTCTCTGTGAGTAACATCATTGCTGATTGGGCCTTCTTTTGCTCAGACGCGGTCGTGTCTTTAACAAATTGGGGAGTGAAACAATTTCTCAGGAGCAGTTGTCTCAATTCCTTATCCACAGCATCCTTTCCATCATGACCAAACTTCTTCAGTCCTTGATTGGTGTAATACTGCTGGATGAAGTTCAGACCTTCGTCAGTATCAAACTTGGCCTTGATCTGCATCATGCAACAAGCGATCAGAATAGCATCGTGCTCTTCATAATCAGCTTTCATCTCATTCCCAATCTGTTGGAAACATAGACTGTGCTGTGCTTCAAGGATAGCTTTACTGTCCTTAGTACTGCGACTTCCTTCTTTGGCACAAATACCAGATTTCAAATTGTTCTTCAATGGTTTCAATTCCCTCTCTCTCGATGATTGCATCTTGTCGCAACTCGATTCTTGTTCTTATTGGCAGAACTCCTTTCACTCCTGCTCAAAGGCCATTCTCTTGGTTTCTTTGGAACTTGAGAAAGGTTCAGCATACATTTGCCCAGATCAAGTGACTGTTGCTACTTGAGGTGTTTCAGGCTCAAATACAATCTCTTCTTCTGGCGGCTCTTGTAGGTCCTCCAGATCAGCAACAAGGCTCCCAATATCATCGGTTCCTTTATTGGCATTTTCTTGATGGTGATCCAAATTGGCCACAATAGGTTCTTCCTCTTCATCACGTTCATCATCCAAATTGTCGTCATCTGATTCATAGTCATCATCTCCTTGGAATCTGACAGTGAGTTCTGGCATATCATTGACATCATTGTCTGCATCTGCCAATAGCTCTTCTCTTTTGGAGTCATTGATATCATCAAATTGTCCACCTAGATTGAAATCACGTTCATACTTTCTTCAGGTTCATAGTCCTGATCAAAGGCTTCTTCTAAGTAACCTTGTTCCGTGTCATTCACTCTTGCAATTTGATTGCCATCTTGAAATGTCTCCAAATCTCTCTTCGTATCGAATAACTTCATGGAAGTAACACCTTTGGCAGCAGCCCAAGCTTCAACACGCTGGATTACTTGGTCGGTAACGGGTAGTACAACGACCTTGGGTCGGGAAATCATCTTATTAGTATTGAGGTTGAGCACTCGGTGCCCAGTACGTTGTCCCTTTGTAGGTTCAATGTAAATTGCTTCGATACTTTGGGGTTCCATCAAATTGTTGGAATCTGTCCAAATTGCATGAACATATTGTCCAAGCTCAGCAACCATGTCACTCTTGCAGTTGATATTGACATTATCAATGAGTTGCTGCGGACTAAAATGTGATGAGATACTGTCTTTCTGGGGAAAGACATTCAATAGCACGACGGCTCAACGTCCAAGACATTCAGTGATCACTTTTGGGACCACTTTGTAGGGTAATTGTGCAAGAGCTACTCGGACTCTTTCTTTCAGCGTCCTATTGTTTTGCTCAGCGGTAGGCTCGTGGTCTCCAGCTGCAGTCAGGTCAATAGTAACACCCATATTGTCTAGCATATCATCCGTGAGAAGAATGAAAGCCCGATCACACTTGATCATCTTGACTTGAAAGCCTGCCTTGTTGTAGGGGCGGAATATTACATCCAATGCTTCAAATACAGGGTCTTCAGGTTCTGCACGTGAATACATGAGCGATAACGCACAGTGGTATCAACGCAGGTGAGAAACTTAGCATTCTCGATCTCCATGTATCAATACAGACGGTAATAGATCAATTATGTTGATACAATTCCTCTGGTGGACTGAAGAAGTCGTCGTACGTCTTCTTCGGAGTTGATCTTGTTGACTTGCCTTTCAATGTAGAGGCGTCAGGTCCAAAGATTGCTTTGGCATGATTGATCGCTTCCTCGGTGATAGGACACTTCTTGATGAGACCAGATCGGATCGCATATTTCAGACTTTTGGTGCTTGGAGCATTGAGTATGTGCATCGCACTTCTCGCTTTCATCGCAGCCTTGACTTGTCTTGGAGTGAACCCTTCTTTGTTCTTTCAAACGGTAGCCATCTTGGAGGTCATCTCAAGTCCAGCATATACATTCTGTTTGTTTGAAGAAAGTTCGACATGGGGTTGATTATTTAAGTTGCTTAACTGGCAACGGTACATTGCACTTGTCTCTTTGGCACCTGGTTTGACATTTGCTCCATGTTGCTCCAACACAGACACACCCTTATGATTCACAAATCGCATCTTTCTGTTTCCATCCAATGCACAATAAAAGCATTGTCAGCATCAGTATCCATAGTAATGCGGTATCCTGCAGCAATCATCTCGCGCATAGCAAGTACATTGGCAATTCCATCTTCATCATGACAAACTGGAGGCGAAATCTTCCTAGAAACCCTTCTTTGTCAAGAACTCTGCTGCCCATGTTAGTGTGCATATCAAGCTCCTTCTCAGCATAACGGAGTCCATGCATAAGCTCACCATTACAAATAGTGGTGTTTGTGCAACCACTGTCCATGATGACATGATCGTACAACCCAAGTGGATCTCCTTCCTTTCTGCGGCTTTGGATAAACTGCAGACCTCGATCTGCTTCAGTAGCAAGATCAGGCAAATCTTCATTTTCACTAGCATAGTGCCAGTCGGCTTGAACTTTGACATTTGTCGTACCAGCAGGACATGGAATAAGATATACATCATTGCCATTCTCATCCTTTCCCTTGATAGCATCGTGTAAGACATTTGACGTATCAAAATATCCAGTTTTCACAGCTTGCGGAGTTTGAGCTTGAGTTGCATCGAATCCTTGGCGCACTTGAGCACCACTGAATCCTTGATGGCCGAGTTGCATTCCACTGAACGCAATCTCACCGTTAGCATTCATAGAATAAGGGACAGTAACAGTGCCGCCACCTTGAGTTGGAATCTGCATGAGCTGCATTCCCAAAGGAATTTGCATCATTTGATTACCTGTATTACCAGCAAGTCGCAAAGGTGTTAACGCTTCCCACAACACTTGATGCTCCACTTGTGGATGCTGAAGCTCCAGGAACTATAGCTGGAACAGTAGCTGGGACAGTTGCTCCAATCTGGTTAAAATTGAGCTTCTTCCCATGGTCGACATATTGGTCCTGATTCTTCCATTGGATCTTTGGTAGCAGTCTGTCTGGGCATTTTGGCGACATATGGTCTTTGTTGCCACATACATGTTTGATTGCAGTTGCACAGAAATCCTGTTGCAAGAACGGCTTCAAAGATGTCATCCTTGAACTTGTTGTTTGAAGTAAGCAATCCACTGCTGCCTGCAATCTACCTGTTCAATTGACTGCGATTTAGCTGTCCAGGTATTGTTGCCTTCTAAGCATATGAATTTACAGTATATAGAAGTATATAGTCCTAGCCCTATCAGAGATCCTACTATATCAACCAATTCACTTGTTGCTTGCAATATATTATTAAAAGTGAGAACATTCTGTCAACTTTTGACTTTGACTCTTTCTTCTCCAGCTCAGTGGAAATTCTCAGAATTCTCTCTACGTCAGCCTGATATGCTGCAAGTTCAATCTGCTTATCCGTTCACCTTCCACTGTAGCCAGTACTTTGATTAGTATCCAACTTTGGTTCTTGCTTGAGTCTTTCTTTCTTACATCATCAACAGGATGATCTCCATAGGAATATGATCTGTTTTCTGACTATCCACGCACAATATTTTTATTTGCATCACTCTTCATTTTTTGTCGTATCAGTCAACATCATTTCTCTATCGTTCACATGTACTCTCTTTTTCTTGTTTCTCCAAATATGTACTTCGAAAATCCACACTCTTGCCGTTTCATTAACATAGTTGATGACAACAGAACATCAAAGGAAATTACGTTGCTCCTAATCTTGTTCTCCTTGGATCAATGATCTAAAATCCAAGAACTTTTGTCTCTGTAGAGATTTGCTCATGAAATCTCCCCACATCTTTTCAGTTGAACAATATTCAATAGTCACATTTCCTTTCTTGACTTGATCAGTCATAGAGAAATATCGAATGTTCAAAGCTTGGCTTTGCTTTCCAGCACTATCACGTCCATTCTTTTTTAACAGAATTGAACTCTTGTTATCCTGATACAAGATGTTCTCTTCAACAGGATAACCTTGTGCTTCCACCAACAATTTTGTCCACAATATCTGTGTCGCAGCATCATCGACACCAATCAATTCAGCTTCTGTCGAACTTTGACTGTTCAACTTCTGCTTCTTTGAGATTATTTGCAATCCTCCCTCACCCATAGTCAATACACCTCCAGTGTGACTTCTGAAATCTGGATGAACTGCAAATGATGCATCAATATACCATTTGAAAGTTTGTAAATATGTTGCACTCAGCATCAGGTGCATTCCCTTTGTTCCATTCAGATAATACATCAGCTTCACTAGCTTCTTCCAATCACTTTCGTTTGGTTTCTGTACTCTGTACTCTTGTAGAAAGTACTGAAATAGTTGGAGCAATATCCAATCTCGCTCTCTTACTCAGAAACAATCCTTTGGCAATGAATGTATGAAAAGTTTCACATTTCTCATCATCCAATTTTTCTCCTTTTCCGATTGATAATAAATCATTACTTGCTGGTGTCTTACACCCTTCATTTTCCTTGAACACTTCAAGGGAAATTCATTCAACATTCGATTAACATAGTCATCCATTTGGACTTTGACTTTCCCCCTTTAACTGAAATCCAGGATCATTCCCAAATATTTGTGAGTTTTTCCTTGCTTAGATTTGACTGGTTTGGTCAAAACATACTTTTGATTCATCCATTCACAAAAATCATCATTCACTTTTGGATCGATGTGGCTTGATAACAGATCGTCCACATGAAATTGAATAGTTTGTTGTTTGCCGTTCACAATCTTGTTGGCAATACATCCATTGTATGGATTGAAAATAAAACCATGTTTCTCCATGTCTCCTCTCAACTTTTTGTACCAGAGCATAGAGGCCTCTAACATCCCATAGATGGCTCGCAACACTCTCACGTAAATCACTTGTTTTCCATTTTCAATTACAACATAATCACAATACCTTGGCTCCAGTTGTATCATCATGTCGACCAATAATCCAGTGATCTTCATCATCACTCTGGATCTCGCATCCATTGGCATTTGAGTTTGAATAAATGCATTTGAAATTTCCAAAGACATCATATCTCGTCCTTCATACTCATCAATCACACATGTGATCATAATTGCTTCCAATGCTGCAGTCAGACTTGAAGTATCTTCTGGAGATAGCCATTCTCGAGTTCCATCTCCTTTGTATACACATCTTCCTTTTATTTCACCAGTATTTTTCTCAGCTAATAACATCATAGCATCTTGGGCTCTTCTTTTTTCCAAATCAGTCATGTCTTCAACATGACATTCTCTTTGTATCAATTGGTCAAGCTGTTTCATCACAGCCTTATTACCTTCTTCTTTGAATAATTTCACTCCCTTATTTAGGTAGTATTGTTGGATAAACAATACTCCTTCATTTTGAACTTTATCCTTGATTTGTTGCATGAATCACGCAATCAGAGTTGCCTTATCTCTTCCATATTTGGCTTTCTTGTCACTTCCAACCTGTTGGAATAGTAGATTGTATTTTGACTCTTTTTTGAGAATCCTTTTCCTTGAATTTTCCTTCATTGAAATTATTTCATTCGAATAACCTTTCAATTTTTTGACTTTTTCCTTTTTTCTCATTGCACTCCTGTTCTTTAACAAATTGCACTTTGGTTTCTTTTGATTCAGGTATTGTTGATTATACCTTGGTTGATCGCAATTATTACGTTTGGTTGGTCTCATTTTTATTCCATCTTGAACATAAGATTTACCACTCCTGGTTTTCCTTGGACTGAATATGTCCTGTTTATTCACTTCATCATTTTCACAATTATCATAGTTACTTGATTTGTCCGAACTATCGTCAGATTCATAATTTTCATTATCATCGAAATTTGTTACAAATTTGTGAACATCATTGACTTGATTTTCACATTCTTTGATTTCATCTTGAATTCGATCAATTAAATTGTCATTTTCCTTATATGTTTTGCATTTTTCTTTGACTTGTTCTTCATCGTTAAGTGATTTGATATCTTCTATGTCCTTTTGAATGTATTCTTCAGTTTCTTGAATCTTTTTATTTAAATCCTCATCATTCTGATATTTGTCATTTGGATTGGGGTCTTGATCGGAATTTTCATCATCAATTCTTCATCTCGATCATTCATAAATACTTGCAACACTCCTGTCTTCTGTCTGTTCTTTGACATTTTTGGTGTGCTCATCATCATAGTTTTCAATAAATTCTTCCGCTTCTTCAGGTAAAGCATCGATTTCATCTTGATCAATCGTTTCATTACGAAGATTCTCATCGCTTCGTTTGTATTCATTTTTGCATGGAATATATGTATCATCCAATAGTTCATCTGGGTCCACTCCTGCAAGCAAATCACCATCCAATATGATTTCACCATTCTTCCAATGATAAGTACGCAAATCACAAACGCCCTTGTCGTGTGCCATTTGTTCCACAATTTTGATCACTTGTTTGGTGATCAGAAGTACCGTTGCATAGGGTCTTGTTACTGCCTTTTTTGGTATTAAGATCAAGTAACATATGCTGTCATTCACCCCAAGATAAATACCATCAATCATTCTTGATTGTTGACTGTTGTTGGTCATGTGACCATATCCTTGTACAAAGGATCCAATTTCAGCAACACATTCTTTTGAAAAATCCACCGGTTTTCGTCTCACAATCATATGTGGACTGTAATATTTCGAAATTCCCTCCTTTGCAGGATAAAAGTTACTAACCTTTGTCACATGCTTGAGTAAAGCAATAGTCAAAACCTTGGGAATTGCTTTGAACACCATTCGATGATAGTGTGCTCAGAATAATCCTTTCAATGTTTGATTGCTGTGCTCAATAGTTGGTTCGTGTTCGCCCGGCGTGGCATAATTCATGGTCACATCCATGTTATCTTTCACGTCATCAAATACTGGTTTGAATTTGTTGTCTCAATAAATAGTTTTGATTCAAAATTCCGCATGATTATAAATGCGTAAAATTTTGTCAATTGACTTGTAGATAGCATCTTTTGTCCAATCTTTCAGTTCAGTCCAGTACAGAATCGGAATTTGATTGCTTTGTCAATACTGACAAAAACGCGACATTGTTGATAAACATAACGTCAATGCATAAATTCAGGTATGAATTGTGTTTCAGGAGTTCCTTGGGCATTTCAATCCAATCACCAACCACCGCCTTTGGTGTTGGTCGCTTTTGTTTGCCCTTAATTGTTGAAACGCTCGGTCCATATATCTTTTCAGAGATATTAACATCTTCCTCCGTAATTGGACAATTTTTGAAAAAATTTCCCCAAATCGCCAACTTGAATAGTTCTGCACCAGGTGCTCCCATCATATGATAGCCACTTTGTGCAATATTTGTTCGTTTCACTTGTTTGTTTGTGAAACCCTCTTTGTTCTTCTCCACACTCTGTAGAGCACAGTACCCTTCCATATCATCATTTAAATTATTAGGTCCTATGTGAATTTCATCTAGTTCCATTCCAGCAGGAACTTCATCAAATATAAATCCTCTTCCATCCGTCCATTTGTGAAAATCTTTTAGAATACCTTCATTGGTTCGCAAATGAAAAGTAGATCCACTATCCAAGTGGATACCAGTATTGTTGTGTTGAAATAACATCATCCCTTGTTGTCTTGGATGATTGTCAGTATGTCCTTGTTGAATAAATTGTCCTCCATGGGATCCATTGTTGGAACGTCCATAGTTCCATTGAGTATTTGAATCTCCTGATTCATTATCATCACGTGTTGCATTTTCATCATGTTGCATATTTTGTTGATTACCACGACCATTCTTGTCCTAATAATCCCTATATTTGTCCGGGCTTTTCCACTTTTCCTGCGGCATCAAATTGTCCGCACATTGAGGTGCGACATGATCTTTTAATCCGCATACAAAACACGCTCGAGTTGTTGTTGCGAAAACTGAGCTCCGTCATTTTGATTGTTGTTTGATTTGTTTTGTTTGCCTTGTCCATTCGAATTTCCTCCATTCAAATTCTTCTTCCTGTTATCGTGCTTGTGTTGATTCAAAACATCAGCAGCATTTTCCAAAGTAGTTGGAAATGTACAACGTTGTTTGAAATCCAGATGCTTCAATGTGTACTGCGCCATCATTCCATCGATTCTTGATTGATACTTGGCTCTATTGGAATTATACAGAAACCCGTTGGCCATGAATCTTTCCCATGATTCCTTCTTACCGTACATTTGGAAATTGACGGGAGGAGAATGCGCTACAGCTATCTTCTCACGACAACACCGAGTCATGCAATTATCGGAATATATATTCCGACTCTCCCTCTCAAAGAGAGACTCTCAAAGAGAGACTCTCAAAGAGAGAATGATTACCATCCATTGATGGAGAAACGGTTGCGTTTGAATGGAACTCGAGTCAGACCTTTAGTGAAGATGTCTGCTCGTTGCTTGTCAGTGGTAATCTTGGATACTTTGATTTTTCCGTCATGCCAAGGACCATTGGGATTGTTTTGAGGAGGGCCATCTTGAGGGCGATGGACAAAGGACCAGAAATGATGATAGAACTGGCTCAGATAGCGGGTGCGATTGGTGATTCCTTGACCGATAGCGAGAAGTAGTGCACCAGCATTGTCTTCCAAGATGATGGAGCGAACAAAAGCGGTCAAGTTTGGAAGTTGGAGCCGTGGAAGAAGTTCTTCGATTAGATTCTTGAGCCCCAGAAGAACCGTCATGGAGCGAGAAAGTTGAACATATTCAGCCTCGAGAGTGCTGAGAGTAATGCACGATAAGAGCGAGCTTTTCCAAATGAGAGGAACTCCTCCAAGGAAAATGATATATCCGCCACGAGACCGAGACACTGCTGGATCATATGGAGCCTCAGATTTGAACAGTCCTGCAAAATCTGCATCACAGTATGCTTCAAGGTCAAGAGTCCCATTAAAGTTCACAATCAACCCTTTGTCGGATGTCTTCTTGAGGTAACGAAGGATTGTCTTGACGGCGGTGGCATGGCTGACTTTTGGATTGCTGTTGAAGCGGGCCGCACAGGAGACTGCATAGCTGATGTCTGGGCAAGTATTTGTGCAGAGGTAGATTAAGCTGTAGCGCCAGGGATGTTGGGACCAACTTTCTCCGTTAGGGTCCTTTCCTAGTGGGGTTGGTGCAGCCAGAACGTGATTGGGACTGCAGTCGGTCATCCTGGCGGCTTCGAGCACCTTCTTGATGAGCCCTTCTTGAAGGAGGTGGTATCTACCATCCTTCATCTGGCGAATTTAAACTCCAAGAAACGTTTCAAAGTCGCCTTCAATCTCCAAATCAAATCCCTTTTCTTTCAGCTGGTTGACAAGTTCATCGATTTTCTCTGGTTTGTCAGTGCTGATACCGCAGTTGTCGACATAAACGACAATCATCATGTCTTTGCGAATAAGGAAGCATTTATCGTAGGAGGAGCTTTCAAATCCAAGCTTGTGAAATGCCTTCATTGAATGTTTGTACCATAGCCTTGGCGCAATAACTGTCCCATATGCAGACTTCTTGAGGTGTAGTACTGTTCGTTCACCAGTGATACTTCTCATATTAGAGTAGAAGCCTCTTGGTAGGTGAGCAAACATTTCCAGATTGTCTGGTAGTTTGGCATGGAGAAAGGCATTGGTGAAATCGATCGACTTCATGACCCATCCAAGCTTGAGACTAAGGACCATAAATGTGCGGACCGAGGACCAAGCGACGACTTCAGCGGTGGTGTCCATGTCCAGGTCCTGAAGATCACCTCGTAATACCCATCTGGCCTTGAATTTGATGATGGATCCATCTGGCGCGCGTTTGACTCGAAAAACCCAAGTGCCAGGAATTACTCTGACTGTGGCATTGGATTCTGGGGCTTCCAACCATGTGCGCTTGTGTTCGAGTGCTCTGATCTCCTTCAAGGCAGCCTCACGCCACTTGTCTCGATCAGGACCAGCCATAGCTTCATCCCAGCTTAAAATATCAGGGTCGGTGGTGCCAGTTTTGAGAAATTCGATCGAATCAGGTGGTGCCTTGCTGTCAAGAAACACAAATTTGGGAGTGTTTGTGGTGGTGTAGCCAAGGTAGGAGAAATGGAGGTCATAGAATCCACAAATACCACCATCATCTGACTCTGGTTGAGTCTTGAATCGTCTGTATGAAGGATGGCTGGTGGTCAATACCAGATCCTCGTTGGCAAGAAATGGAGTGTCCTTTGGGAACGAATGGAGGTTTTCGGTGTCATTGAAGTCGGGATCGTTTGATGGATTGATCTCGGCCAAGTTGGAGGATGGCAAAGGTTTGGAGACGTAGGTCTTAGAATGGGGGTTGGGATCGAGAATGGGAGCCGGTTTACCTCTGGTGGATCGTGTACTGCGTCGCAATGGTGGTCCGGATGATGATGTTGGCGGAATTGATGATGATGGTAGGTCAATGGGAGTTTTGCGTGCCGTTTTATGGGGACTCTTTGACTGAGTTTGTTGCTCCCTCTGAAGGGGTGATGGAGTAGGATTGCCAGTATTTGTGGATGAAGGAATATTGGCGGGAGGAGACTGCTCCCTCTCAACTGACACCCTCTCCCTCTCAAACGAAGGTTGGGAGGGTTCACAGAAAACGGAGGGATCAGATAGGGTAGGTTGGGTGCCGGCGTAGCGGCTGGTGGAAGGTTCAAAGGAACCAAGAGCGGAAGGCTCATAAGATAGGGGGACTTGAGATTGAGGTGTCAAGGAAGGAGGATCATTATCATCAGTGGGAAATTGAAATTGGGAGTCGCCAAAGAGATGCTGCCACTGTTCCTCCATGAAGGTGGGGACATCGTCGATGTTGGCGGATAATGTGACAAACCAGTCATCAAAGATGCAATTGAATTGGGGTGTGATGGCACCGGTGCGAGGGTTGCGGACCACTGTGCTTGCGTGAAAGGGACTGAACCAAAGGTGAACGTAGCGTTCGGAGCGTGGCAAGAACTTGGGGAGAGTCTTACCATCCGCGATTTTCTTGTCAAGAACGTAGATGGGGCATCCAAACACATGGATATCGTGATATTTGGAGTGGGGCCAACGTTGGCGGGAGAATTTGTCCATGGGTGTGAGACCAGTGTCGACATCGGGGAGGTGGTTGTGGAGGAAGACTGCATGGTCGATGGCCATTGGCCAGAGAGCGAGATCGGCTTGTTCGGGCCAACGGATGGCAAGGTGAACGAGCAACGTGCGGGCAGTAGATTGAATGTCCTGAATGGCCTTTTCGACAATGCCATTGGCATGGTGTTGGCCAACACCAGCGAACTTTTGAGTTTGACTGAAGGCTTCAAGGTGTTGCTTGTATTCGTGGCTGTGGAAGACAGCAGCGTTGTCACTGCGGTATTTTTGAGGAACAACACCAAGGTCACGACAATTCGCCTCATACATTTCCTTGGCCCGTAATTTTTCGTGGGTGTTCAGGGATTTCTGATGTTGAACGAAGATATATCCTGTCGCATTGTCGACGAAGATAGCAGATCTGCGGAACATCTCAGACTTGTGAACTTTCCCGTAGCCAGTGTAGGTTCGGCCAGGAACAGATGAAACAAGATGATCGACGGATACCTCTTGACCGGGATAAAGAGTGTTGGCGCAAAGAGAGCTGGGAGCATCCTTGACGCGAGCATGAGTTTAGCTTTGGCGTAGCAACATGCGGCACACTTGGGTGGTTCAACTTGTTTGGAAATGTGGGTGTGCAGCGTCCGCATGCGTTGACTTTTAGCAAGGGTTCCGGTGCGCATCAAGAAGCGTACAATGGCGAATGAATGGTGGCCAAGACGGTGATGCCATTTCAACCATTCCTTGTCACCGTCGTCAAGGTTGATGTTATGGCAACGGACTTTGGCAATGCTGGACATCATGAAAGAGTTTCGATCAGTGCGAGATGATGTCGGAGCTGGGCCTTGGGAACTGTGGAGGTTGTTGATTGCCACAGTGACATCGTCAGCGTGGGCCTCGGGAGTTGGTTGCGGAGAATCAATGACGCGGTATGCCGTACCGGTAGGTAAGTTGTTGGTGGGAGAGATGTCCACTGCAATGGGTCGTGTAGAGGCACCGTCGCTAGTGGTTCCAGAGAGTAGCATGCTGTCAGAGGAAAGGGAGATGGTTTCCTTGGAGTGACAATGAAGGAGGGAGCTGGTGCCCAAAAGACGTTGGTTGGCCAAGGGAACTAGAATGGCTGGCAGAATCAAAGTACGGAAGGTGTTGGTGGTGGTCTTGAACGTCCATGCGACATGTCCGCATCCGGTGACCTCAATGGGGCCTCCGATCCCTTTGGTGCTGGAGTTGGGAGGGGAGTGGAGCGTGCCGACAAAGTCACGCTGGTGGGGTGTGACACACACCGAGGCTCCAGAGTCCCAGATGACAGGAAACGCTGGTTCCATGTTGGCAGATGTCTTGGAGAGGAATAGGTGATCCTGAGCGAACTCGGCGATGGAGGTAGCAATAGTCGTGGTGGCGTTGTAGATGGACACGGTTCCATGTTGATTGATGAGGACGGAAGGTGTGGGATCAGGAGGATCAGAATCGTGCGCATCGATCTCACTGAAGCAGCTGGTGGAGACGGAGTCATCATCCCAGCTGGGGAAAGAGGCAACTGGGGAAGGGGACGAGATCAGATCCGGGAGAATGGGAGAGAGGTCGCCTTGTAACAGCTGTTCCGACATATGCTGACTGTGTTGAGTTTGCCAGTTCCACTGGTGAATTTGATCGATAACCAGGAGTCCTCGCTGTTTGCAATGTTGTTGATGCTGAGCCTGAGCCTTGAAACCGGCGCGGAGCTGTGTGAGCCGCATTGAAGAGGCAAGCTGGTGTAGCTGAAGGGATCGGAGTCTCCGAGTGTAGGGCGACATCCAACGGCGACAATGTTGCGATTTGTATTGACATCGGTGGCGTGCTTTACAACGGTGGAAGTTGACATAAAGGTGGCTGAGGTTGGTAGGAATCGCTGAAGCCTTGGAGCCGCTGAGGCCGGTGGATACCCGCCGCCATTGGCATCAGGAAAGAAGCTGGGCGCGCGAAGGTTGGTAGCGTGGATGACAGAAGGAAGGGAACTGCATAGTGGGTTTGGGACGGCGCTGCCGATGGTGCAGGCGGGCAAGATGACGTCGAACGTGGCGGGGAGGGGGAGGGGCAGGGGTACAGAGGCATTGGGGTCCGATGAGGATAAAAACTGCAAGGACCAGCCAGAGCCAAAAGGGTAGAGCGGACCAGGAACATCGGTGCTCAGCGAAGATGGAAGGGAAGGCAGAGCCAAAGGCGCGAAATGCGATGGTAGTGGGATGGTGGGAGACAATAGACCACAGGTGAAGAAAACCTCGGTTGGCCTGGGTAGCCAGAAAGGAAAGAATGGGGAAGTCTTGGACCATCATGGAGGCTTGCGACAAACCACGGTTGGTGTGGGTAGCAAGAAACGGAAGGAGGAATCGAAGCCCAAGGAAGAGAGGTGGCAGGAGTAGGGCAAGTGGACGCCAAAGCGATGCTGGGCGTGATGCAGGTGGATGAAGGCGATAGGTGGGAATCGTAGTTTCCTGGGGAAGGACGGAAGAGGAATCATCAAGAACAGAGTCGTCGTCAGACTCGTGATCCGAAGTGCGGTCCATGAGGGAAGGAGGCATGTCATCATTGTCAGAGTCGTAGTTGACGGCAGGCCCATGCATGGCAGCGGAGTCAGAGTTGGTGAAGAAATCAACTGGGACACACCAGTGTTGAATGGTGACGTCGTCGCGGTCAATGGTAGGGATGATGGTTGCATTGTCATTGTCGTCAGTGACGGTCTCAACAGTAGGAGAGTCGAGTGCAGATGTGGTAGTGGAGTGAGAGTGGGGAAAGGAGTCAACAGGAACACACCAGTGATGAGCGGTGACAGCATTGCGGTCGATGATAGGGATGGTGTCGTCGTGAACATCGTCAGAGACAGATTCGACAAGAGCAGGAGGAGCAATCACGTCAAGCACATTCTGGGAGGTGATACCAGAGGATACGTAGAAGTTGTAGTTGGCGATGTTGAAGGTGCCAAAATAAATATCCGGTGGAAGTATTTTTTTACTTATCAGTCTACACGAAATGTTGAGGTGACGTTGAAGGTATTACAGTTTTGCATCTAAGAGAAGCGCAACAACAACGAAAGAGTGCGTATCGTGCAGACACAGGACACAACGCAACACGGCACTGCTCTCATCATACACAGTATCCTCACCCATACGGCACCATAGCCTAGCTCAAATCTTCTCATTACTTACATCTGCTCTCTTCCTGTGCAATCAGCATTATCATTGAAACATGAAGTTCAAGCGAACACCAACGACATTATCATCATGGGTTATGTTCACCGCATTCCTGCTGTCGTGTTTTCTCTTGACTCCAAGTCTTGCTGATGGTAGCAGCAGTATTCTACCATCAACTGCTAATGAGAATGACGAACCAAGTCCCAATGACTTCATGCCCACAGCATCCCCATCGGAAGCTCCTTCTTCAAGGTTGGTGAACAACAATAAGACATCACTTGTTGACGGTGATGATGAAACCAACAACAACAACAACAGCAACAACACCAGCAAGTTCTTTTCTCCCAAAGCGGATGAAGGAGAAGACAATATTAATCATCAAGAATACCAAATATCGCCCACCAACAAACTGATTGGTTTTGTCTTTGGTGCCTCGGTCATTGTTTCCATTCTGTTACTCATTCGAAACAATCGCAAACATACCCGTCAATTGGCAACCCTTCGACAACAGCAACAGGAGCGACGTCAACGTTGTTGTTGTTGTTGTTGTTGTTGTTGCTGTTGCTGTTGCTGTTGTTGTGGTTGTGGTTGTGGTTGTGGTTGTGGTTGTGGTTGTTGGTGTTGGTGTTGGTGTTGGTGTTGGTGTTGGTGTTGGTGTTGGTACCGGAGCCATGCTGATGAGTAGCGTGGGTGTTGGTGAAACGTTTGCAAGTCTGGCACCAATCCATGTCCTTGCCGTTGATGTTCTTCCTGAAGTGTGGAACCCCGTCCACGGTTGCAATAGGAACGTCGCCGTTAGCAATTGAGGGTTGGACCCGCTTGGGATTGGGAGGTGCGTTACCGGTGCGGTCACCATTGCGATTGTTGTTGTTGCTATTGTTGTTGCTATTGTTGTTGCTATTGTTGGTGTTGGTGTTGGTGTTGGTGTTGGTGTTGGTGTTGTTTCCTTGTGCTTGTTGGAGCAGAAAGGCACGAAACTGTTCCTTCAGGTGCTTCTGGGTCAGTACGTTGTTGGCTTGCAGGGCGGACGGAGTACGAGAGTCGAGAGGGGTGTTTGCTGGGGGCCACTTGTGGTTGTTGAAGAGCTGAAGGTAAGACTTTTGGACTTTCATGAGGACTTGACGGTAGTGAACATCATGTGCCACCATGTAAGTGGTAGCGCTAGCCGCTGATAGTCCTCGGATAGCGATGAGAGCATCGTCCACACGGCTGCGAAGAGTCATAATTTGGCTGCGGAAGTAGAGGGTGTCGGGATTGCTTGGATCGGTTCCACCACCGGCATAGGAAAGAGTGTCGAGCATCTTGATGGTGTTGTCGTGATTGTAGTCATCCATATCGTCAAGTTCTTCTGCCATGTTGAGGAAGGTGGCAACAATGGCGTTGACATTCTGTTGTGGGTAGCTTGTGACGGCAACCTTCCGAAGCTCGGATTCAATGTTGCGTTTGCGGTCGATGTTGTTGTCATAGAGGAGACGAAGGAGAACGTACCATACAACAATAAACCCATCAGTGGTGTTGTGGAATAGTTCAACTTCCTTTCGAAGATCTGGATCAATGGCGTTCATGAGTAAGTGTGCAGCGTCCCTGTCATTGGATCTGCAGTAGCTGTCATACGTCGGGAGAATCTTGGTGTATTCAAGCTCAGCTTCCTCTTTCGTGAACATATCGGAGCTTGTCACAACGGAGATCTGGTCGCCGCTGCGAGGAAGGTACATGACGGAGTCCAGTCCTCGGGAGACTGCAGTTTGCCAAAGTTCCTTCTTGAATCTAGTCATCTTCGTCTTCTTGGTGATCGAAACGAGGTCAGACGTTCTGCGGTAGGTGGCGCTTTTCATTGCTTCATAGCCTGTGGGACGCAACTGTCCCGGATGTTCCATGGTAGTGGAAGCTGAAGGATCAAGGCCAGTACGGGTCGGATTGGGTTTCCCTCCAGTCCAAGCGGTTTCGGTGCTGGAGCTGGTGCGGACCTTGTTCCCAAGAGTTGGAGTTGTTGGGCTGAAGAGCACGCCACTTGTTGGTGCTGTCGCCCCAGATGGTGGTGTGGGTCCAGCTGGTGGAGTTGGTGGATATACTCCTTGAGCCATGGTTGGTTGGATCGTAAGGAACGATTGAGGCCGTAAAGTAAGAAAAGGAGACTGTTCTGGTTCGGTTGGTTTGGGTGCGATTGCTCCCTCTGTTTCTGCTGTTTCGTTGATGGCACTGTTGAAGACGTGAAGTAGATCAAGTGGTTCGGTGTGCCCTGTTGTGTCGTCGCTCGGTGACGACGAGGAAATGTTGGTTCGGGTGCAATCGCTAATTTGGGAAAGCTATGCGCTCAATGTTGGGAAGAAGCTATGCGCTTGATGTGTCGGATGGTTCTGCTGTTACGTTGACGTTTGGAAAGCTATGCGCTTGATGTGGGAAAAAGGCGATGTGCCACCCGGTGGAGGATTCTTGTAGGTTGAGATCCCTGATTTGTTTGTGTTGTATTCTTGTTGGTTATCCGATTTGGGCTGTAATAACCAGTCAGAAAATATCTGTAGACAGAGCTGTTATGTATTTGAAGCGAAGTAGTTTAATAGAAGTATAAAACTTGAGAGACAATAGTTTGATGTAAAAGTGCAGATTTACTAAAATTGTGACAATATGGCAGTGAGAACTTGTTGAGTTTAGTGACGTCTCCGATCGCTAGACTCCATGTTCATAGGTTCAACTGCCATTCATCGTGTTAACTATTCGCTTATTTCAATGTGTTCAAACAATCACATGAAGATTGATACACAGAAAGTTCAACGGCTTGTGTTGAGTATATGAATTTTTGGTTTCACACGAAAATGTGGATCGTGGGATTTTCGTTTGTATATGACACGTGTTGTGGAGTATCACACGAATATATATTACGACTCATTGTGTTTATTGTTATCAAACACGTTCTTCCTGGCCTTCCAATCCTTTTGATCAGCCAAATAGTTAGTTCTTCTTGCTTTCATCATTGTGATTAACACTGAGCTCACCGAGATCCAAATGGGGGTCCGGCACCATTGTTAGAAGTAAGCAATCCACTGCCTCCTGTAATCTACCTGTTCAATTGACTGCGATTTAGCTGTCCAGGTATTGTTGCCTTCTAAGTATATGAATTTACAGTATGTAGAAGTATATAGATCTATCAGAGATCCTACTTTATCAACCAATTCACTCATTGCATGCAATATATTATAAAAAGTGAGAACAGTCTGTCAACTTTTGACTTTGACTCTTTCTTCTCCAGCTCAGTGGAAATTCTCAGAATTCTCTCTACGTCAGCCTGACATGCTGCAAGCTCAATCTGTTTATCCGTTCATCTTCCACAGTAGTCGGTACTTTGATTAGTATCCAACTTTGGTTCTTGTTTGAATCTTGCTTTCGTACATCATCAACAGGATGATCTCCATAGAAATTAATTGTCTTTTCTGACTTGCCACGCGCGATATTTTTAGTCGCATCAGTCTTCATTTTTAGTCCTATCAGTCGACATCATTTCTCTATCGTTCACATGTATTCTCTTTTTCTCGTTTCTCCAAATATGTACTTCGAAAATCCTAATATATCCAACACACTCCTGCCGTTTCATTGACATAGTTGATGACAACGGAACATCAAAGGAAATTCCGTTGTTCCTAATCTTGGAAGTGCCCGAGAAAGCAAGCAAAAGGAAGGAAGGAAAGAAAGGGAGAAAGACATAGTGGAAAGGGAAAACGGAGAAAGGGGGATGAAGTGATAAAAGGAAATAGGAGGAGAGTAGTAGATGTGATGGTGTGGCTAAACAATGTTTGGTATGAGTCGAGAAGCAGCTCAAGCTGCAGTCACTTCAGATTGAGTAGCTGAGGCAAGTTGGTTAATTGCCCGGTTTTGTTGCTCTGAAAGGTGCGCAACATTGCAAAGGTAAAGGAAAAAAGAATCAGAGCGCCAGCGCAAGAGAAACTTGATCTGGATAGCATTAATACCCGCGGCGTGAAGGATCACAGCTACCCCAGCTCAAAGAGAGTGGGATGTATATTTGTAATGTCGCTGCAGATTGCGATTAGTCAGGTTGTAAATCTTCTTGGCCAAGGTTCAAAGGGTAGAAGCAATGACTTTGCTGTGAATGAAAAACTTTTCACCAAAGGAACCTTTGTACACTGCGAGTGGAATATTGGTCTTGTCCAGACCGACAATCCGTGCGAATCGGCTGACGATGTTATGGAGACTCCGCAGAGCATCAAGGGAAGGGTTATGGGGATTGCTGGAAAGCAGTTTTCTTCACCGTGATCATGATTTTTTTGCCAAGAGAACTTGACATTGGAGCGGGCCATGGCATCAATCAAAAAAGGACGAATACCCGAATGGAACAAACGAATGTCATCAAGAGTGAAGGCGCGTTTTGTACCATTTGGGGCAATCTCGCCACCGGAAGCCAAGCGACGGAAATCATCCTCCTGGGCCCATTCGCGAAGGCAAAAACCTAAATAGGTACTCAAGTTAAACCAATCTTCCATAGCACAGTGTAAACCGTCCATATGTGCGTTTGTAGCAGCATTCAGAGCCACCAAAGTGGCATGCATCTCAATTGTATAGGGGTCAACTTGATGGGGCATATTCTCATGACGCTTGCATTCATTCAGTACAGCTCGGATGGGAAGCGCCAAATCATGGTCAGCTTGATTTGTGTAGCGGGGATCTCTTCCACAGAAGTTTTCAAGAAGGGTAGCTGTATCTCGGAGGTAGTTTCCAATTGTCGCTGCCTTGATGGGCATACCCTTGACAGTGTTGCCCACCGCCAAGTCAACTGCGAAAGCGGCAAGAAAGGTGTGTGCGGGCATCATGTGAGACGGACTCCAACAGTAGATCCATCTGTGGCCAATTCAGACGACGCAGAAAGCGGAGGAAATGGATGCGGTAGGAACGATTTGTCCCAAGGACTCTGGTAGATTTGGTGGGACCGGACTCGAGCTGCATAACAGCGCGGATCTGAGAACGGAGATGAGTTCGGCACTGGGCTGGAAATTGCGCAAGGCGTTCATCCAAGGATACTTCTGTGATGTCTGCATAAAAAGGCGTTCATGTGAGAGAGAGTCGGGGCAAGAAATCCAATCAGCGAGGACATTGTCGTCGCCAGGGATGTGCACTGTGTGGCAAACCAAAGTTGATCTCTTCAAGAGCTGACCGTAGAGCGCAACCAAGGCTTGAGCCAACGGACTGGTGGTCCGTGTGTCATTGATCCAAGACACCGTTGCAGTGTTGTCCGTACGACAACGAAGGACTGGGAACGCCGGAATACCAGTTGGGAACAAATCACCTATGGGAGCAGAGAGCGTGGAAGACTCAATGGAAACGACAAGGGCCACTGCATGCAGGAAGAAAACAAGGCACTCCAACACATTGATGTGGATGTAGGATGCATCAGAGGGCTTTAACTTAGTACTTGCCACAATTTGTTTACTCCAAACAACACAAAACCAGTAGTCAAGGGACGTAGAATAAGCACCACCCCCAATGAAACTAGCATCGCCAAAGGACTCGAAATGGTGGTCGCGAGGGATCATCTGGGGAATAAAAATCTTCCATTCCTCAGTTCGTAGGCTGTGGATAATCACCTTGACCTCTCAAATTGCAGCTGGACTCAGCTTGTAGCATTGTTTGGAGCCCCAAAGAACTTTTGCCATCTTGCGGCTCAAGATTCCATCCATGCGGTGGATAAAGATAGAAGACAGTCGAGAAGCGATCTGAAGTTCCTAGTCCTTCCGCCTGTGGTACCCAATGAGGGTGCGGTACTGATGAACGAGGATCAAACGAAGAAGGCGTTGCAAGAACAGCGCATATGGCGGCAAACTGTAGTGGCATTCGAAAGCAGACCAAGGAGTTCTGCGATTTCTTGAAGGGTTAGAAGATGTTGCTGTAGAAAGGTCCTGAGCCGTTGGATGATACGATCTTGTTTCTCAGATGGGAGGCTCACCATAAGGGCGCAAGAATCAATCAACCAGCCAATGCAGTGTCAACCATGGGACAAAGTAGTGGTGAACTTTTCCCAAGACACGCAATCTTGAATCACTTTTGAAGGATCTAGGAAGCCGAGGATCAAGTAGAGAGCCAGAACACTGGAGGCTATTGTCTGTCTCAGTGTCTTGGCGACATCGACATAAAGACAATCATCCACATGGTGGTCAAAATTGGGTGGAATCCGAGATCCGTCCGGATTGAAGACACCTTTGTTGATGGAATCGGCTTCCGCTGGGGTGAATTGTGCGATTTCATCAGGTGTTGGCTCAGGTGACGTCGATATCAACGGAAGGTATCGTAGAACCCAACAATCGTAGAAACCTGTGACCAGAGGAAGCGTGCAAGAGACATACGACTTAAGGCTATAATCTCGAAATTTGACGGGCAGGTATTGCCACCAAATGTCAGACCAGTGCAGAAGAACAGGAAACCAAAAATGGAAAACGTATGCATTCCAATTACATTTGGGTTCCATTTTCCGTGGCGAAAGGCGCCCAAGACGTCTTCGTCACCAAGGTAAAGTTCCTCAGATTTGTAGCTGATCCGAGCATTGTAGATTTATGCCAGGTGGTTCCAAAGCGATTTTGGAAATTCGACCTTATGCTCCGTATCTTTGGTCGTCATATCGGTGGTAGCGATAGACTCAAGCAAAGGACAAAAGGTGCCATCACAGATTTGACAATTGCTCTTTCCTGGGACAACCATGAGGCCTTGTGGAATCTGCTGTGTATCTGGTAGGAAAGGTGTCAACAGAGGGTTACCAACAAGGCTGTGGGATCAGGCGAAATCCTTCTGCACTGCTTTCTGTGTTTTTTTGACATTGGTATAAACCGAGTCGTGATTTCCATATTCAGCAAAGGATCGCCGATTCTTCTCGGACAACGTGGTGTTAGAAGTAAGCGATCCAGTGCCGCCTGCAAACTACCTGTTTCAATTGACTGCGATTTAGTTGTCCAGGTATTGTTGCCTTCTAAGTATGTGAATTTACAGTATATAGAAGTATATAGATCAATCAAAGATCCTACTTTATCAACCAATTCACTCGTTGCTTGCAATATATTATAAAAAGTGAGAACAGTCTGTCAACTTCTGACTTTGACTCTTTCTTCTCCAGCTCAGTGGAAATTCTTAGAATTCTCTCTACGTCAGCCTGACATGCTGCAAGTTCAATCTGTTTATCCGTTCACATTCCACTGTAGTCGGTACTTTGATTAGTATCCAACTTTGGCTCTTACTTGAGTCTTGCTTTCTTACATCATCAACAGGATGATTTCCATAGAAATATAATTCGTTTTCTGACTCGCCACGCTCGATGTTTTTAGTCGTATCAGTCTTCATTTTTAGTCGTATCAGTCGACATCATTTCTCTATCGTTCACATGTATTCTCATTTTCTCGTTTCTCCAAATATGTACTTCGAAAATCCTAATATATCCAACACGTGGCATTGACATAGTTCGCACATCCGTCAACGAGCACGCACCGTAAATTTGCAACAAGACCATCATCAACTGATGCCGCACGTAGCTCTGGTTCCAAAGCGTTCCAATCACAATGGGCCCCTGTATGTATGTTCCCAACATAGCAAACGGCGGTGGCTACATCCAAGTTGTAATGTAACAAACAGGCGGTGAACATCCGGCTCCAACAGTGCATGACTTGGCCCATTGGTGTATCCAAAGGGAGAACGGAACGAAGTGGCCAAAAGTCAACAAACTCGTGGCTCTGGAGTAGCACACGAAGAAGTGAGGCTCCGGAAAAAGCCTTGCCCAAGCGATTGCCGGTCGTTGTGTCCAAGTAGCCGCTCTTGTAGAGGAAAACAAATGTATGGCAAAATGTACTTTCCGTGGTGAAGCATCGATCGTTACTATCCTTACAGTATGGGGACTCCACAGCGACAACAGTTCTACTCGGAAGATCCCAAAGAAAATGGGATTGTTCCGACCGAGTAAAGGTAGGTGTTACCCTTGCGCCCTGTTCTAGAATGTGGCGGAATTGTTCAGCAACAAGCATGTCCGCAGGGTTGAGCTTGTCAAAAATTGTCCGAGTTGGGGGATAGTCCTGGAGAGCACACTCGTCCTGTGGGTCAGCGCAATGTGACTTAGGTGTGGACCGAGACGCATAGTAGTTGACCTGCCGGGTAAGAGTGCTTACTGATGCGGCCGCCACTTGGTGGGGCAACAACAATCAACCATGAGAGAGAAGGAAATTAACTAGGAGTAAGTGGAAAGCAAAATTGGAAGAAAGAAGAAAGTTGCTTAAGCAAAAAGAGGAAACTAACCGGTACGTGGTTCCTGCCCAGGAGCCCATTTGACGTTCGGAGTCGATTGGACACAGGTCTTGAAGGACTCCTGTTCGCTAACAGGACAAGATTGGAACACTCGCATATGGAGATGGAGCAAAGTGCAACGAATATTTGTGCACTGGAAGTTTCGGAAGAGGAAGTTGACACAGGCAGTCTTCTCTACACCGTTGACTTTCCACTTTTGATCTGGCATTGGTGGTCGTCCGGTGGAAGTACAGATGAGCATACCCCTGGTGGTGCTTTCCTTGTTGGCGGCAAACTGTAGTGGCGTTCGAAAGCAGACCAAGGAGTTCTGCGATTTCTTGAAGGGTTAGACGATGTTGCTGTAGAAAGGTTTTGAGCCGTTGGATGATACGATCTCGTTTCTCAGATGGGAGGCTCACCATAAGGGCGCAAGAATCAATCAACCAGCCAATGCAGTGTCAACCATGGGACAAAGTAGTGGTGAACTTTTCCCAAGACACGCAATCTTGAATCACTTTTGAAGGATCTAGGAAGCCGAGGATCAAGTAGAGAGCCAGAACACTGGAGGCTATTGTCTGTCTCAGTGTCTTGGCGACATCGACATAAAGACAATCATCCACATGGTGGTCAAAATTGGGTGGAATCCGAGATCCGTCCGGATTGAAGACACCTTTGTTGATGGAATCGGCTTCCGCTGGGGTGAATTGTGCGATCTTGTCAGGTGTTGGCTCAGGTGACGTCAATATCACCGGAAGGTATCGTAGAACCCGAGAAATTGTAGAAGTCTGAGACCAGAGGAAACGTGCAAGAGACATACGGCTTAAGGCTATAATCTTGAAATTTGACGGGCAGGTATTGCCACCAAATGTCAGACCAGTGCAGAAGAACAGGAAACCAAAAATGGAAAACGTATGCATTCCAATTACATTTGGGTTCCATTTTCCATGGCGAAAGGCGCCCAAGACGTCTTCGTCACCAAGGTAAAGTTCCTCAGATTTGTAGCTGATCCGAGCATTGTAGATTTATGCCAGGTGGTTCCAAAGCGATTTTGGAAATTCGACCTTGTGCTCCGTATCTTTGGTTGTCATATCATTGGTAGCGATAGACTCAAGCAAAGGACAAAAGGTGCCATCACAGATTTGACAATTGCTCTTTCCTGGGACAACCATGAGGCCTTGTGGAATCTGCTGTGTATCTGGTAGGAAAGGTGTCAACAGAGGGTTACCAACAAGGCTGTGGGATCAGGCGAAATCCTTCTGCACTGCTTTCTGTGTTTTTTTGACATTGGTATAAACCGAGTCGTGATTTCCATATTCAGCAAAGGATCGCCGATTCTTCTCGGACAACGTGGCATTGACATAGTTCGGACATCCGTCAACGAGCACGCACCGTAAATTTGCAACAAGACCATCATCAACTGATGCCGCACGTAGCTCTGGTTCCAAAGCGTTCCAATCACAATGGGCCCCTGTATGTATGTTCCCAACATAGCGAACGGCGGTGGCTACATCCAAGTTGTAATGTAATAAACAGGCGGTGAACATCCGGCTCCAACAGTGCATGACTTGGCCCATTGGTGTATCCAAAGGGAGAACGGAACAAAGTGGCCAAAAGTCAACAAACTCGTGGCTCTGGAGTAACACACGAAGAAGTGAGGCTCCGGAAAAAGCCTTGCCCAAGCGATTGCCGGTCGTTGTGTCCAAGTAGCCGCTCTTGTAGAGGAAAACAAATGTATGGCAAAATGTACTTTCCGTGGTGAAGCATCGATCGTTACTATCCTTACAGTATGGGGACTCCACAGCGACAACAGTTCTACTCGGAAGATCCCAAAGAAAATGGGATTGTTCCGACCGAGTAAAGGTAGGTGTTACCCTTGCGCCCTGTTCTAGAATGTGGCGGAATTGTTCAGCAACAAGCATGTCCGCAGGGTTGAGCTTGTCAAAAATTGTCCGAGTTGGGGGATAGTCCTGGAGAGCACACTCGTCCTGTGGGTCAGCGCAATGTGACTTAGGTGTGGACCGAGACGCATAGTAGTTGACCTGCCGGGTAAGAGTGCTTACTGATGCGGCCGCCACTTGGTGGGGCAACAACAATCAACCATGAGAGAGAAGGAAATTAACTAGGAGTAAGTGGAAAGCAAAATTGGAAGAAAGAAGAAAGTTGCTTAAGCAAAAAGAGGAAACTAACCGGTACGTGGTTCCTGCCCAGGAGCCCATTTGACGTTCGGAGTCGATTGGACACAGGTCTTGAAGGACTCCTGTTCGCTAACAGGACAAGATTGGAACACTCGCATATGGAGATGGAGCAAAGTGCAACGAATATTTGTGCACTGGAAGTTTCGGAAGAGGAAGTTGACACAGGCAGTCTTCTCTACACCGTTGACTTTCCACTTTTGATCTGGCATTGGTGGTCGTCCGGTGGAAGTACAGATGAGCATACCCCTGGTGGTGCTTTCCTTGTTGGCGGCAAACTGTAGTGGCGTTCGAAAGCAGACCAAGGAGTTCTGCGATTTCTTGAAGGGTTAGACGATGTTGCTGTAGAAAGGTTTTGAGCCGTTGGATGATACGATCTCGTTTCTCAGATGGGAGGCTCACCATAAGGGCGCAAGAATCAATCAACCAGCCAATGCAGTGTCAACCATGGGACAAAGTAGTGGTGAACTTTTCCCAAGACACGCAATCTTGAATCACTTTTGAAGGATCTAGGAAGCCGAGGATCAAGTAGAGAGCCAGAACACTGGAGGCTATTGTCTGTCTCAGTGTCTTGGCGACATCGACATAAAGACAATCATCCACATGGTGGTCAAAATTGGGTGGAATCCGAGATCCGTCCGGATTGAAGACACCTTTGTTGATGGAATCGGCTTCCGCTGGGGTGAATTGTGCGATCTTGTCAGGTGTTGGCTCAGGTGACGTCAATATCACCGGAAGGTATCGTAGAACCCGAGAAATTGTAGATTTCTGTGACCAGAGGAAGCGTGCAAGAGACATACGGCTTAAGGCTATAATCTCGAAATTTGACGGGCAGGTATTGCCACCAAATGTCAGACCAGTGCAGAAGAACAGGAAACCAAAAATGGAAAACGTATGCATTCCAATTACATTTGGGTTCCATTTTCCATGGCGAAAGGCGCCCAAGACGTCTTCGTCACCAAGGTAAAGTTCCTCAGATTTGTAGCTGATCCGAGCATTGTAGATTTATGCCAGGTGGTTCCAAAGCGATTTTGGAAATTCGACCTTGTGCTCCGTATCTTTGGTTGTCATATCATTGGTAGCGATAGACTCAAGCAAAGGACAAAAGGTGCCATCACAGATTTGACAATTGCTCTTTCCTGGGACAACCATGAGGCCTTGTGGAATCTGCTGTGTATCTGGTAGGAAAGGTGTCAACAGAGGGTTACCAACAAGGCTGTGGGATCAGGCGAAATCCTTCTGCACTGCTTTCTGTGTTTTTTTGACATTGGTATAAACCGAGTCGTGATTTCCATATTCAGCAAAGGATCGCCGATTCTTCTCGGACAACGTGGCATTGACATAGTTCGGACATCCGTCAACGAGCACGCACCGTAAATTTGCAACAAGACCATCATCAACTGATGCCGCACGTAGCTCTGGTTCCAAAGCGTTCCAATCACAATGGGCCCCTGTATGTATGTTCCCAACATAGCGAACGGCGGTGGCTACATCCAAGTTGTAATGTAATAAACAGGCGGTGAACATCCGGCTCCAACAGTGCATGACTTGGCCCATTGGTGTATCCAAAGGGAGAACGGAACAAAGTGGCCAAAAGTCAACAAACTCGTGGCTCTGGAGTAACACACGAAGAAGTGAGGCTCCGGAAAAAGCCTTGCCCAAGCGATTGCCGGTCGTTGTGTCCAAGTAGCCGCTCTTGTAGAGGAAAACAAATGTATGGCAAAATGTACTTTCCGTGGTGAAGCATCGATCGTTACTATCCTTACAGTATGGGGACTCCACAGCGACAACAGTTCTACTCGGAAGATCCCAAAGAAAATGGGATTGTTCCGACCGAGTAAAGGTAGGTGTTACCCTTGCGCCCTGTTCTAGAATGTGGCGGAATTGTTCAGCAACAAGCATGTCCGCAGGGTTGAGCTTGTCAAAAATTGTCCGAGTTGGGGGATAGTCCTGGAGAGCACACTCGTCCTGTGGGTCAGCGCAATGTGACTTAGGTGTGGACCGAGACGCATAGTAGTTGACCTGCCGGGTAAGAGTGCTTACTGATGCGGCCGCCACTTGGTGGGGCAACAACAATCAACCATGAGAGAGAAGGAAATTAACTAGGAGTAAGTGGAAAGCAAAATTGGAAGAAAGAAGAAAGTTGCTTAAGCAAAAAGAGGAAACTAACCGGTACGTGGTTCCTGCCCAGGAGCCCATTTGACGTTCGGAGTCGATTGGACACAGGTCTTGAAGGACTCCTGTTCGCTAACAGGACAAGATTGGAACACTCGCATATGGAGATGGAGCAAAGTGCAACGAATATTTGTGCACTGGAAGTTTCGGAAGAGGAAGTTGACACAGGCAGTCTTCTCTACACCGTTGACTTTCCACTTTTGATCTGGCATTGGTGGTCGTCCGGTGGAAGTACAGATGAGCATACCCCTGGTGGTGCTTTCCTCGTTGGCGGCAAACTGTAGTGGCGTTCGAAAGCAGACCAAGGAGTTCTGCGATTTCTTGAAGGGTTAGAAGATGTTGCTGTAGAAAGGTCCTGAGCCGTTGGATGATACGATCTTGTTTCTCAGATGGGAGGCTCACCATAAGGGCGCAAGAATCAATCAACCAGCCAATGCAGTGTCAACCATGGGACAAAGTAGTGGTGAACTTTTCCCAAGACACGCAATCTTGAATCACTTTTGAAGGATCTAGGAAGCCGAGGATCAAGTAGAGAGCCAGAACACTGGAGGCTATTGTCTGTCTCAGTGTCTTGGCGACATCGACATAAAGACAATCATCCACATGGTGGTCAAAATTGGGTGGAATCCGAGATCCGTCCGGATTGAAGACACCTTTGTTGATGGAATCGGCTTCCGCTGGGGTGAACTGTGCAATCTCGTCAGGTGTTGGCTCAGGTGACGTCAATATCACCGGAAGGTATCGTAGAACCCGAGAAATTGTAGAAGTCTGTGACCAGAGGAAGCGTGCAAGAGACATACGGCTTAAGGCTATAATCTTGAAATTTGACGGGCAGGTATTGCCACCAAATGTCAGACCAGTGCAGAAGAACAGGAAACCAAAAATGGAAAACGTATGCATTCCAATTACATTTGGGTTCCATTTTCCATGGCGAAAGGCGCCCAAGACGTCTTCGTCACCAAGGTAAAGTTCCTCAGATTTGTAGCTGATCCGAGCATTGTAGATTTATGCCAGGTGGTTCCAAAGCGATTTTGGAAATTCGACCTTGTGCTCCGTATCTTTGGTTGTCATATCATTGGTAGCGATAGACTCAAGCAAAGGACAAAAGGTGCCATCACAGATTTGACAATTGCTCTTTCCTGGGACAACCATGAGGCCTTGTGGAATCTGCTGTGTATCTGGTAGGAAAGGTGTCAACAGAGGGTTACCAACAAGGCTGTGGGATCAGGCGAAATCCTTCTGCACTGCTTTCTGTGTTTTTTTGACATTGGTATAAACCGAGTCGTGATTTCCATATTCAGCAAAGGATCGCCGATTCTTCTCGGACAACGTGGCATTGACATAGTTCGGACATCCGTCAACGAGCACGCACCGTAAATTTGCAACAAGACCATCATCAACTGATGCCGCACGTAGCTCTGGTTCCAAAGCGTTCCAATCACAATGGGCCCCTGTATGTATGTTCCCAACATAGCGAACGGCGGTGGCTACATCCAAGTTGTAATGTAATAAACAGGCGGTGAACATCCGGCTCCAACAGTGCATGACTTGGCCCATTGGTGTATCCAAAGGGAGAACGGAACAAAGTGGCCAAAAGTCAACAAACTCGTGGCTCTGGAGTAACACACGAAGAAGTGAGGCTCCGGAAAAAGCCTTGCCCAAGCGATTGCCGGTCGTTGTGTCCAAGTAGCCGCTCTTGTAGAGGAAAACAAATGTATGGCAAAATGTACTTTCCGTGGTGAAGCATCGATCGTTACTATCCTTACAGTATGGGGACTCCACAGCGACAACAGTTCTACTCGGAAGATCCCAAAGAAAATGGGATTGTTCCGACCGAGTAAAGGTAGGTGTTACCCTTGCGCCCTGTTCTAGAATGTGGCGGAATTGTTCAGCAACAAGCATGTCCGCAGGGTTGAGCTTGTCAAAAATTGTCCGAGTTGGGGGATAGTCCTGGAGAGCACACTCGTCCTGTGGGTCAGCGCAATGTGACTTAGGTGTGGACCGAGACGCATAGTAGTTGACCTGCCGGGTAAGAGTGCTTACTGATGCGGCCGCCACTTGGTGGGGCAACAACAATCAACCATGAGAGAGAAGGAAATTAACTAGGAGTAAGTGGAAAGCAAAGTTGGGATAAGGAAGAAAGTTGCTTAAGTAAAAAGAGGAAACTAACCGGTATGTGGTTCCTGCCCAGGAGCCCATTTGACGTTTGGAGTCAATTGGACCCAGGTCTTGAAGGACTCCTGTTCGCTAACAGGACAAGATTGGAACACTCGCATATGGAGATGGAGCAAAGTGCAACGAGTATTTGTGCACTGGAAGTTTCGGAAGAGGAAGTTGACACAGGCAGTCTTCTCTACACCGTTGACTTTCCACTTTTGATCTGGCATTGGTGGTCGTCCGGTGGAAGTACAGATGAGCATACCCCTGGTGGTGCTTTCCTTGTTGGCGGCAAACTGTAGTGGCGTTCGAAAGCAGACCAAGGAGTTCTGCGATTTCTTGAAGGGTTAGACGATGTTGCTGTAGAAAGGTTTTGAGCCGTTGGATGATATGATCTCGTTTCTCAGATGGGAGGCTCACCATAAGGGCGCGGAAGAGGAAGTTGACACAGGCAGTATTCTCCACACCGTTGACTTTCCACTTTTGATCTGGCATCGGTGGTTGTTCGATGGAAGTACAGATGAGCATACCCCTGGTGGTGCTTTCCTCGTTGCTAGGCTTTGGCTTCTTTGCAGGTGATGCGACTGCATCTTGTTTGGAGGATGGTGATTCGGAGGACTGTTTGCCAGGAGGCGAAGCGTCGGGGGCTGCGGTGGAAGAAATCAGGGCACTGAGGGCGGACGTCCTGGGATAGTTGGGGCGGCAACAATTTTGGAGTCCTTCGTCAATCTTGTCCAGCAGGAGCTGTGTCTGGGCTTTTGTGCCAGAGAATAGTTCCGCACGTTGAATGGTGCCAAGTGGTCGTGCTTTGGCGTGGAGAGTGAAGTCCTTGGCCTCAGAGGCAATGACCTGGAAAACGGTTTGGAGGTCATGGAGGATGTGGACAGCGACACCCGTGAGGTCGATCACGTGCTGCCACTGGACGGCATCAGGTCGGGACAAAGCAACCATAACCGTGTCAAACTGTTCCACCATGAAGGGATTCCATAGAAATGGCGTGTCAGCAGGTGGAGAGGGAAGTGTGAATGGGAAATAAAAAGGGAAGAAAAGTTTTTGATCTGGGAAGGAAAAGTTTTTTAAATGCCCCTAGAAAGGCGTTCGGGGGTTATTGGGAAAGATGGAACTGTAAATATATAAAGACTAGAAGATGTAGAAACATAATCAGGCAAGGGATATCCATCTTGGAGAGGGAAGGATGAGAGTCGCATGGGAGAAATGGGCCAAGAACAAAGGAGACAGGAAAAGCTCGGATCCAAAATCAACTTTAAAATAAGTATTAGAGACAGACGGCTTTAGCGAGGAGAGCAAAAGTAGTTGTTTATAGCCACATGTTGCGGCTAGAGAGGCAATATGTAGATTTCCACGGAGGATTGTCAGATAGCCTTGACGGAGGACCTCGACGGAGGATTTTGTAACCTCGACGGAGGACAACAACGGAGGATTTTTTATCCTCAACGGAAGACCTCAACGGAGGATTTTTGTAGCCTCGACGGAGGATTTTTGTAGCTTCGACGGAGGACCTCGACGGAGGATTTGTTGTTAACCTCGACGGAGGACCTTGACGGAGTATTTTTGTAACCTTGACGGAGGACCTCGACGGAGGATTTTGGTAACCTCGACGGAGGACCTCGACGGAGGATTTTGTTAACCTTGACGGAGGACCTCGACGGAGGATTTGGTGTTTTTTCCTCGACAAAGGAGTAAATGTACAACATGTTGCACACGGAGAGTGGCTGGATGCCAACCTCAAGGTTGATAACCTCAACGGAGGACCTTGACGGAGGATTTTGAGAAATTCAGTGGGATGCAGACAAAAGCAAAAAGCAAAAAAGCTGACGGTCTTGACCGAGCAGCTAAGCTCCTTCTATCGTCTCCATCATCCCACAAGCTCCCATTGCAAACAATGTCTTCTCCAAATCTTCCGCCCTCTTTGTCGACACTCTTCGCTCCGTCCGCCAACCGTTTATTTCACTGAAGCGACGCGCCGCAATCGACACGACGGAAATTGAGACTAAGGAAGAGCTAGAAACGCCCATATGTCTCCCGTCTTGCCGATCAATTCTCTTTTTCTTGTTTCTCCAAATATGTACTTCAAAAATCCTAATATATCCAACACCGACTATAGGTTGTGAAACGCGCGTTAATTAGTGATGACACGGTAAAACTGAAACTGTTTTCACACGGGGATATCCTGGAAATCCCGTTGAAAAAAAGGGAACTTTCAGGGAACTTTTAGGTAACCTTGGAGAATTTTTACGGAACTTTTGGGAGATTAATTGAGACTCCCCAAATGCTATCCCTGCTTTCCCATCTCGCAAAGAAACTACTTTTCAAATTGTGAATTATTATTATGGCATCGGTTTTGGACAATCCAATGCTCTCAACAAGGGCACTCTTCACTGCTGATAGCCTACAATGAATACTGGAGCGACTGATAATGCTAGACAATAGTAGTTGAAGGATTGGAGAACCAGCGATGCAAAAAAAGAGCCCAAGAAACCTATCAAGGACAGTGCTGGAGAGACATCACCGAACACATGGACCCAAACCATGTCTACGAGCAGATGGGCAATGGCGTACATTCGGCCAAGAAGTCTTGTTTAGAACAAGGTCTTTGTTTTTGTTCACTGGATGGTCACATCTATCATTCAAGAAACCGACAGCCTCAAAGTTTTTGAGTTCAAGATTTGGGCTAGACCTTGGCGACAGGAGAACTTCAACAAGAGATTGAAACGTTTTGACACTATTGGAACTTGTTGGAATTGCTCTCTTGGAGACCATTCATTGGAAACTCCTTGATTGAAGCAGTTTGACATGTCTGATCCGTTTATTTGGGGGATCTTATGCGCTTGGACTATCAAACAGTCTGAGCGCCATGAAAATCCCATACTGAATCCTGCGGGAGTTCTGTACGTGTGTCTTGTACCGGCCTTTCTGGATTGACCTGTGGGCATTCTGAGCAGAAAGGTGTAGTATAGGTGTACATGGTCTGGTCTGCAAATGGTGGGAAAAGCAGAAACAAGGTGCCATAAAGGCTAAAACATAACAAATAGAAAGTTGACCAAGTCCCAAAAAAGGAACATAAACTTATGTAGTCAGCTGCAATATGATGCTACACGGAGCTTCACAATAATAAAAACTAATAAATGGCAAATTTTCCGACACCAAATCCCCAGATCATAGTTGAAAGTTGGAACTTCCGGAACCAGTTCTATTACTACTTTATTCAATGCCCTTGCAAAATAGAGCAAGCAAAGATTATGTAATTGCTGATTTCATGACCAAGCCATTGCTAGATGAGAAATTTTGCAAGTTCAGAGATCTGATTCTTGCTCTACAGGAATAGGTCAGACAAGTATGGTTTGAGTTCTGCAAACAAGCGATTTCCCAAAAGGAAATTTGCTCAACTCATGTTAGTGATTAAATCATCAATTCAAGCCAAACAGTATAGAAACAAATTCACTCAAAGTATACCTATACAGGAGAACTATTATCTTGGAAGCGTTGTACAATTGAATACAAATTTAGATTGCAGAGAGTTTGTTCTAAACGCTAAAGGCACTCACAACAGAGCACAGTCTGCTTATTTCTAACATTTCATCACAAAAGGCATCAGAAGAACAATATGTCAAGAATAGCACTGCCTTATCAACAAGGGAGTGATTGATTTGTTGACAATGGGACATACTTCATCCGGTAGTGGAAGATTGTGTGACTCAGATTGTGTGACTCCTCAGAAAGTCAAGAGCAATCCAAGTTCAGCAGTGGTGAAACATCTATTTTCAATGAAAGACAACAATGATGGAAAGGCAAGTTTGTGGTAAGAAGATGCTGAAGAACAATTGATTGACTACATCCATGCTTCTGGAATGAAATGTTCAGAAGACATGGTGAAGTTGATTCAAAATGGAAACTCAATCAACTTCAATGCAATCACTCCAACATTGAATGCTCCAACTCCAACTGAAGTTGTTGCAACAACAAAAAATACCCCAAACAAGATTCTCAATTCTGCATGGCTTACCAAGAATATGAATAGAGCAGCAGACTTTGAGATGAACTGTTAGAAGTAAGTAATCCACTGCCGCCTGCAATCCACCTGTTCATTTGACTGCAATTTAGCTGTCCAGGTATTGTTGTTGAAATTGCTCTCTTGGAGACCATTCATTGGAAACTCCTTGATCAAAGCAGTTCAACACGTCCGATCGGACAGACGGACAAATGTCCGTTTGGTCCGTTTATTTAGTGGATTCCTATGAGTCGGTTTTGCAGGGAATCCGAAAACATGGAATTGTGCGCTTGGACCATCAAATGTCTGAGCCACAAAAATCCCATACTGAATCCTGCGGGAGTTCTGTACAAGGGCTTTGTACTGTCCTTTCTGGATTGCAAACATCCAGTAAAGGTTTGGGAAATTTGAGTTTTTGTGCAAGGCTTTTGCTTTGCCCATTCCATGTAGATAACAAGTCTTTTACAAAGGATATTTCCTGTAGAGATGATTATTTTGTATTAGATGGATTGGAGATTGCTATGGTTAGCGCCTCTGCATGATGACTTGATAGGTCGCATGTTGGCACGGCTGGTTGGCAATGATGGCTTGATGGGCCACAAAGTTGTCAATTGGTTTGGACAAGGACAAGTCTGTCGCTTGTCTGACAAGCCTGTTGCTTGTCTGATATCCGCAAGAACCGAAATCCAACTATTGTTTCCTTCTAAGTATATGAATTTACAGTATATAGAAGTATATAGATCTATCAGAGATCCTACTTTATCAACCATTTCACTCATTGCTTGCAATACATCAGCTTCACTAGCTTCTCCCAATCAGTTTGATTTGGCTTTGGTACTCTTGTTGAAAGTGCTGAAATAGTTGGAGCAATATCCAATCTTGCTCTCTTACTCAGAAATAATCCTTTGGCAATGAATGTGTGAAAAGTTTCATTTTTCTCATCATCCAATTTTTCTCCTTTTCTGATTGATAATAAATCATTACTTGCTGGTGTGTTACACCCTTCATCTTCCTTGAACTTCACAGGAAATTCATTCAACATTCGATTGACATAGTCATCCATTCGGACTTTGACTTTCCCCCTTTTGCTGAAATCTAGGGTAATTCCCAAATACTCCTGTATTTTTCCTCCCTTAGATTGACTGGTTTGATTGAACCATATTTTTTATTCATCCATTCACAAAAATCATCCTTCACTTTTGGATCAATGTGGCTTGATCATAGATCGTCTACATGAAATCAAATAGTTTGTTGTTTGCCATTCACAATCTTGTTGGCAATACATTTATTGTATGGATTGAAATAAAACCATGTTGCTCCATGTCTCCTCTCAACTTTTTGTACCAGAGCATAGAGGCCTCTAACATCCCATAGATGGCTCGCAATACTCTCACATAAATCACTCTTTTTCCATTCTCAATCACAATGTAATCACAATACCTTGGTTCCAGTTGTATCATCATATATACCAATAATCCAGTGATCTTCATCATCACTCTCCATTTTGCATCTATTGGCATTTGAGTTCTTGAGTTCCATCTCCTTTGTAGATATATCTTCCCTTTATTTCAACAGTGTTTTTCTCAGCCAATAACATCATAGCATCTTGGGCTCTATTTTTCTTCCAAATCAGTCATGTCTTCAACATGAATTGGTTCCCAACATTCTCTTTGTATCAATTGGTCAAGTTCTTTCATCACAGCCTTATTGCCTTCATCTTTGAATAATGTCAGTTGTAGTATTGTTGGATAAACGATACTCCTTCATTTTGGACTTTATCCTTGATTTGTTGCATGAATCGTGCAATCAGAGTTGCCTTGTCTCTTCCGCATTCAGTTTTCTTGTCACTTCTAACCTGTTGGAATAGTAGATTGTACTTTGACTCTTTTTTTGGAATCCTTTTCCTTGAATTTTCCTTCAAATTATTGCATTCAAATAACCTTTCAATTTCTTGACTTTTTCCTTTTTTCTCATTGCACTCCTGTTCTTCAATAAATTGCACCTTGGTTTCTTTTGATTCAGGTATTGTTGATAACACAATCATAATCATTACGTTCAGTTGGTCTCATTTTTATTACATCCTGAACATAACATTTACCACTCCTGGTTTTCCTTGGACTGAATATGTCCTGTTTATTCACATCATCATTTTCCTAATTTTCATCTTCGCTTGATTCATCCGAATAATTGTCAGATTCATCATTTTCATTTTCATTCTCATCCAAACTCACCACAAATTCACAAGTATCATTGACTTGATTTTCACATTCTTTGATTTCATCCTGAATGCGATCAATTAAATCGTCATTTTCCTCATATGTTTTGCGTGTTTCTTCAAGAAAACTGGAAAAGTACTTTGCAGTTTTTGACACCTTTGTACGGAGGAGGTGCCTATTCATATGAACTTCATTTTTGTTTCCACACAGTTTGGAGCCCAGATACTGTTGCTGGAACTAAATTGAAAGACAGCAACCCAAAATGTGTCCACATCAATAGCCTTGAGTTCTTGGTAGCCTTTCTACAAGAAGTTGCCATGGTTGTCTGCCTTGAAGGAACTTTCCATGCCCAGGCATGGTCCACAAATTCCCCAACGGATTTCCCAACTTTCCAGTTCTGCTCAACCACACTGACAACACCCCCTGTTGGGATATGACAAAATATGAGTTTTTACGTTCCAAAAAGAAACTATTCAAGTACAAAGTTTTCGACACGTACCATCGGACTTTGATCGTTATGTCGGGATTTGACACAAGTGTGCCGGACGCAAGTCTGTTGGACAAAATCCCTTGTTTACAGAACTTGATTTGACCTCTACGACAATTCTGTGTTGAATGGAGTAATTTGGGACATCTTGTATTATTCCCTACTTCCCCCTTGCATAAGGTCATTCCCTTTTTGTGTGGATATAGATTGTCCAAGGGAAAATCATTGAACTTACTTTTGTGATTGAAACATCAATTCAAGCCAAACATTAATCAAATAGGAACAATTTCACTCAAAGTATACCTAGACACAGGAGAACTATTGTCGTGAAAGTGTTGTACAGTCGATTACAAATTTAGATTGCAGAGAGTTTGTTCTGAGCGCTAAAGGCACTCACGATAGAGCACATTTTGCTTTATTCTACCATTCAATCACAAAAGGCAACAAAACAAATTTATGTCAAGAACAGCACTGCCTTGTCTACAAAGGAGTGAGTGATTTGTTGACCATGGGACGTTCTTCATCGGGTGGTGGAAGAGGACGTGTGACTCCTCAGAAAGTCAAGAGCAATTTGAGTTCAAAAATGGTGAAACATCTATTTTCAACAAAAGATGAAAACGATGGAAAGGCAAGATCGTCGTACGAAGATGCCAAAGAAAGAGTGATTGACTACATCCAAGCTTCTGGAATGAAATGTTCCAAAGACATGGTGAAATCAATTTGAGATGGAAAGTCGATCGACTTCAATGCGATCGCTCCAAGATTGAACGCTCCAACTCAAACTGAAGCTGTTGCAAGAGAAACAGAGATGGCCCAAAACAAGATTATCTATTCTGCAAAGCTCAACAAGAACATGCAACTATCAGCCTACTTCAAGACAAACAAGAGAACCGTCAAATCAAAAATCATGCTGAAGTTTGTGACGAAGGCAATGGATATCAAGCTTCAAGGTGAAGCCGAACTCTTGAAACGTATTGAACGATTCATGAAGAAGAGTGCTGATGCTGAGTATGATTTCTTGGATTTCTGGGAAGTGAATCAAAAGTTCTTTGCTATGAAGCAAGGAACAACCAAAAATTTGATGCATTTCAAGAAACGATTCTTGAGACAGGCCGAAGTCCTACAAGATCTATATGGCGCGGCCTGGTTCCGAGATTTTGCAGTCAAGATAAAAGCACCGGTACTGCTGCTCAAAACAAGTTCAAGGATGGTATCTTTGAAGCTGTTCGATTTCTGTGCAACTGCGATCAAACGAGAACAGCTCCTCTGATGCTGGATCTTCGGACGAACTATTGCAGAGAAGTGGATTTTTATCCAAAGACGGTCAGCAAAGCACAAGATATGTTGAAGATTCACATGGAGGTGAGTAAAAATCCGGGAGTGAACCTCTACCAAGGAAAAGACCAACCTAATAAAGGTAAAGGTAAAGGAAAAGGAAAAGGAAAGGGGAAACCGAAGGATGGAAAGAAGGCAGCATGTTATGTATGTGGCAACGAAGACCATATGTCTCCAAAATGCCCAGACAGACTGCTACCAAAGATCTATTTGGCGTGGCCTGGTTCCGAGATTTTGCAGTCAAGATGAAAGCATATGCTGCTATTGCTAGCACCAATACTGCTGCTCAAAACAAGTTCAAGGATGATATCTTTGAAGCTGTTCTTGCAACAGGATTTCTGTGCAACTGCGATCGAACAAGAAAAGCTCCTCTGATGCTGGATCTTCAGACGAACTATTGCAGAGGAGTGGATTATTATCCAAAGACGGTCAGCAAAGCACAAGATATGTTGAAAATTCACATGGAAGTGAGTAAAAATCCGGGAGTGAACCTCTACCAAGGAAAAGACCAACCTAATAAAGGTAAAGGTAAAGGAAAAGGAAAGGGGAAGCCGAAGGATGGAAAGAAGGCAGCATGTTATGTATGTGGCAACAAAGACCATATGTCTCCAAAATGCCCAGACAGACTGCCACCAAAGACCCAATAAAAGAATGAGGATCAATATGTTGACTATGGGAAGAAGCTCAATCCTAATCAGATTGGAGCAACTGTCCCAGCTACTGTTCCAGCTATAGTTCGTGGAGCTTCAGCGTCCACAAGTGGAGCATCAAGTGTTGCGGGAAGCGTTAACACACCTTTGTGACTTGCTGGTACTACAGGTAATCAAATGATGCAAGTTCCTTCTGGAATGCAGCTCATGCAGATTCCAACTCAAGGTGGCGGGACTGTTACTGTCCCTTATTCTATGAATGCTAACGGTGAGATTGCGTTAGTGGAATGCAACTCAGCCGACAAGGCTTCAGTGGTGCTCAAGTGCGACAAGGATGCGATGCAACTCAAGCTCGAACTCCGCAAGCTGTGAAAACTGGATATTTTGATATGTCAAATGTCTTTCACGATGCTATCATGGGAAAGGATGAGAATGGCAATGATGTCTATCTTATTCCATGTCCTGCTGGTACGACAAATGTCGAACTTCAAGCTGACTGGCACTATGCTAGTGAAGATGAAGATTTGCCTGATCTTGCTACTGAAGCAGATCGAGGTCTGCAGTTTATTCAAAGCTGCAGAAAGGAAAGAGATCCATTTGGGTTGTACGATCATGTCATCATGGACAGTGGTTGTACAAACACCACCATTTGTAGTGGTGAGCTTATGCATGGACTCCGTCATGCTGAGAAAGAACTTGACATGCACACTAACGTGGGCAGCAGAGTTCTCGACGAAGAAGGTTTTCTAGGAAGATTTCCACCTCCAGTTTATCACAATGAAGATGGAATTGCCAATGTACTTGCTATGCGCGAGATGATTGCTGTGGGATACCGCATTACTATGGATACTGATGCTGACAATGCATTTATTGTGCATTGTGATGGAAACAGAAAGATGCGATTTGTGAATCGTAAGGGTGTGTATGTGTTGGAGCAACTTGGAGCAAATGTCAAACCAGGTGCCAAAGAGACAAGTGCGATGTACCGTCGCCAGTTAAGCAACTTCAATAATCAACCCCATTTGAACTTTCTTCAAACAAACAGAATGGATATGCTGGACTCAACTTGGACAATATGTTCATGCAATTGGGACAGATTCCAACAATTTGATGGAACGGGACCTACGAAGGGACAACGTACTGGGCACCAAGTGCTCAACCTCAATACTAAGAAGATGATTTCCCAACCCAAGGTCGTTGTACTACCCGTTACCGATCAAGTAATCCAGCATGTTGAAGCTTGGGCTGCTGCCAAAGGTGTTACTTCCATGAACTTCTTTGATAAGAAAAGAGATTTGGAGACATTTCAGGATGGCAATCAAATCGCAGGAGTGGATGACACGGAACAAGGTTACTTAGAAGAAGCCTTTGATCAGGACTATGAACCTGAAGATGAAGATGAATGTGAATTCAACCTACATGGACAATTTGAAGATATCGATGACTCCAAAAGAGAAGAGCTCTTGGCAGATGCAGACAATGATATGCCAGAACTCACTGTCAGATTCCAAGGAGATGATAACTATGAATCAGACAACGATTCGGGTGATGAGGCGATGAAGAGGAAGAACCTATTGTGGCCAATTTGGATCACCATCGAGAAAATGTCGATAGAGGAACTGATGATATTGGGAGCCTTGTTACTGGTCTGGAGGACCTACAAGAGCCGCCAGAAGAAGAGATTGTATTGGAGCCTGAAATGCCTCAAGTAGCAAAAGTCACTCAATCTGGGCAAACGTATGCACAAGCTGCAATGTCTGCTGGGCTGAACCTTTCTCAAGTTCCAAAGAAAACAAGAGAATGGCCTTCGAGCAGGAGTGACAGTTCTGCCAATAAGAACAAGAATCGAGTTGCGACAAGACGCAAGCATCAAGAAAGAGAATTGAATCCGTTGAAGAACAAGTTAAAATCTGGTATTCACACCAAAGAAGGAAATTGCAGTACTAAAGACAGTAAAGCTAGCCTTGAAGCACAGCCCAATCTATGTTTCCAACAGATTGGGAATGAGATGAAAGCTGATTATGAAGAGCACTGCCATGACACTATTCTGATCGCTCGTTGCATGATGCAGATCAAGGCCAAGTTTGATACTGATGAAGGTCTGAACTTCATTCAACAGTATTACATCAATCAAGGACTGAAGAAGTTTTGTGATGATGGAAAGGATGCTGTGGGTAAGGAATTGAGACAAATGCACATGAGAGATTGTTTCACTCCCAAATTTGTGAAAGTCATGACTGCATCTGAGCGAAAGAAGGCCCAATCAGCGATGATGTTACTCGCGGAGAAGCAATTCGAAAAGACAATTAAAGGTTGCCTAGTATACCAAGGCAATGGAACTCATGAATGGCTATCGCAAGAGGACACTGCAAGTCCAACTGCTTTGCAGGAAGCAATCACCACTACTTGTGTTATTGATGCACACGAAGGTAGAGATATAATGACAATGGACGTGCCTAACGCTTTCATTCAAAGTTATATGCCTGATGCTAAGGAAGGAGAAGATCGGATCTACATGAAAATCACTGGCATGATGGTCCAGATATTGATTGACATGGCCCCAGAGTATCGCAAATACGTTGTATTAGAGAACGGAAAGCAAGTAATCTATGTGCAGGTACTACGTGCTTTTTATGGGATGTTGCAATTGAGCCTCCTATTCTATAACAAAGAAGTTGATGGAAAACAGCAAACTATCAGATTTCATGTTGACGATCTTATGTCAAGTCACATGGATCCGAAAGTAAATGACGAATTTGCCAGGTAGTTGAACATGAGATATGGTTTGATCAAGGCATGTACAATTGTCAGAGGAAAGATACACAGATATCTTGGAATGACTTTGGATTTCTTGGTGAAAGGAAAACTCAAGATCCGCATGGACGACTATGTTAAGAACATGTTGGAAGATTTTCCTATCAAGTTCAACAAGGATTCAAAGCAGGAAACACCAGCTGGTAACGATTTACTGGAAGCTGGTAAAGGGAAGCTGATCAGAAGAAACTTGAGAACAAGCAATTTGCAGCCAAGTGGACAAGCAAAAACGAGGAATGGAACTATGCAAAGAGAGACTATGAGTCTAACAAGCTCAATCTCCATGCTACTATCATTGACATGTTGTTGGGATATGACGAAATATGAGTTTTTACGTTCCAAAAAGAAACTATTCAAGTACAAAGTACTTTGCAAGTATGCTGGACGCAAGTCTGTTGGACAATCTACATCCACACTAAAAGGGAATGACACTATACAAGTGAGATATCGATGTTGTGTACAATGCAGTAGGGAATAAAACAAGATGTCCCAAAGTACTGCATTCAACACAGAATTGTTGTAGAGGTCAAATCAAGTTCTGTAAACAAGGGATTTTCCAAGGGAAAATCGTTGAACTTACTTTTGTGATTGAAACATCAATTCAAGCCAAACATTAATCAAATAGGAACAATTTCACTCAAAGTATACCTAGACAAAGGAGAACTATTGTGGTGAAAGTGTTGTACAGTCGATTACAAATTTAGATTGCAGAGAGTTTGTTCTGAGTGCTAAAGGCACTCACGATAGAGCACATTTTGCTTTATTCTAACACCCCCACTTAGAGATGGATGAATAACATCCAAACCAACAGACCTTTTGCACAATTTGCATGGTTAGCTCCTCAAATGCTCCCCCCTGGCTACTCTTTTTGATCATATCCACGGTGCTGACAACTTTGCTGCTGATTTAATTTCACACCCAAAAATGAAACTCTCTCACCATCAATTACTTTCAAAGACATTTTGCACTTTAACTTGGATGAGAAACTACAATTATTTCCAGCCAAGTCCCAAACTCTGCTCTGTCCTGCACTCATGTCTATTCTACAATTTAAAGCAGACGCCACTAACAATCCCAGCAAATCTTGGACCTTTTTCCCCCAACTCCATTTCCTCAAGTTTTGCTATGATATGAACCTACTTGACAACTACTTGATGAATGGCCCCAACTTCCCTCACAAACGCCGCGTCGCAACCTTTGCCCTCTACACTCTGGCACTGGTTGCACCCTCAAAGGTCAATACATCAAGTCTGCCATAATCACGCAGTACCTCCATGCAACAGTGTTCTTTAGGCTCTTTACCAGTCATGATCCCCGCTACAAAGACCCAATCAATACCAAAATGTTTCCAGATAGTCATGCCACCATCATTGCTGAAATTGAACGCCAGAAACATGCAACAACACTTGAGAAGCATAATATTGACACCAAAGCCTACCGTGGCGGTCTCTGGAAAACATGTGAAAACTGGAACAATATTGGCCTCCTTGATGGTCACCGCCTGTCCGGGTATGCCCAAACTTCTGCCAACAAAAAGATTTGCGACCAAGCCACCTTTGACGGCATTTCTATTGCATTTTGTGTCAAAGATGTTACATGTTTTGACAACTTCAAATGTAAAGTATCCATTTCCAACTTCCTTTGGAATCCAGACCTTGTTTGTTTGGCACATAAAAATGCATTTCTCCCACCTGAAGAATGGTAACCATGGCAAAGAAAATCTTTTTATAAGTCCCCACCTTGTCAAATGCATTCCATCCTTTCTGGTTTGACAGATTGATTGGTATCAACACTACCAATGTCCCCCATGCAGTCTACCAAGATGGTGCCTGAGTCCTCTTCCTTCATGACGCCATGTCATGCGCAATGCTGCTTGTTTGCTCTACAACCTAGACCCAAAACAAGACAAGATCCAGTATTCTTCCCACTCTATCCGATTTGGCGCTTGTGTCCTTGTCCACACCTCAGTAGTCACCACTGACCAGATCAAGTTCCTCCTCCGATGGAAATCAGATGCATTTATGGCATACCTGTGCAACGTTATCCATCTGTGCATTCAACAAAATGATGCCATCACAATGATCAATGCCACTACATTTCTTAGATAATTACCTTGCTATCCTGTGCAAATTTCCCCCTCCTTTTTGTATGATGCCCCAGCCATCAACAATTTTTCTTTCTTTTCTTTTCTTTTTTTCCAATTGTCCATGCACTTGATAGTGTATTGCTGGCCCTTCTTTCTGTTTCCTCTGGAAGCAATTGCATGCCATTCCTTGGCCTGAATTATCTCTTCTGCACCAAATGCTTGGTACCATTAAATTCCCAATTTTGTGGCACAATTGAGTACATTGAGCCAAATATTCAATTCCCGTTTTCAAATCTGGTCCCTAATTCTAGTGACCAAGCTTGCGATGCCATCTCTTACTTATGTATGGAGGACTGGCATGATCTTGTTTGGTACAAATTCATAGTATGCAATCATCCTAGGCCAATCACGCTAGACATCGAGTCATGAAGTGGAGGCGGCACCCGGTAATCCATAGGAATATGATCAGGCAAGATGGTAGACAGACTGGCAAGAGAAGACATCTGTCTTCATGCCAACATTTGTGTTGTCAGTTGCATAAGCGAACAGTAATTATTGGACAAAACTTGGGGACTATTGGCATGGCAAACAAAGGCATGAACAGAAGCATTGTTTGAGACAATGAAGAGCTAAGGAACCATGATCATTAGAAGCAGTTCAGAAAGATTGTATCTTTTTTCCCCACCATCCCACCCGGTTCCTGATTTATCTCTTCTGCACCAAATGCTCCTTACCATTAAAGTCTCAAATTGAGCCCATTGGGTCGAATATTCAATTCCTGTTTTCAAATCCGGTCCCTAATTCTAGTAACCAAGCTTACTGTGCGAACGCTACATCTCTTACCTATGTATGGAGGACTGGCAAAATCTCGTTTGGTACAAATTTGTAGTATGTAATCATCCTAGGCCAATCATGCTAGACATTGAGTCATGAAGTGGAGGTGGCACCTGGTAATCCATACAATTAGGGGATGGATCACCCCCCTCGCAGATATGGCTTATGTAACTGACTCTCATGTGATGTATCTGCTGTTGAATATGGCAAAGATGGTGATTGCTATTGCTATTGGAGTGTACTTGCAAGGGTCTGAAGCAGCTGGGAGTAGATGATGGACAATTGATTGTGGGCTGAATATTTGGTGATTGTCCTTCAATTGCTCTGATACATCTGCTCTGGACTCAAAAGTCCAGTCAGTCACGTTACGATTATTGTTCCTTACTCCCAAATTTATTGAACGCCAATACAGTACAGCGATTGCTCATCCTCCTCAATCGCTTTGGATTTTTGCAGACACCAATTGGGCCTAAAAGAGTTTCAATGATGTTTTTGGGCTGACAGCTGTTACTAGATTTCCAGTTGCTCACGGACCTCAGGAGTCAACCGCACCCTACAATCCACCTGTCAAATCAGTGCATCCTGCAACAGGGAGAAATGTCCCTCACTGCCGGACATTCCTGGCTGCAGGCTTCGGAAGACTCCTAACACCTGCTGCCATCGTTTCAGGGAGATGCGTTTGCAATCCAAGACCTCGCCCAGGAGTGACAGGGCCTTGCTCACTCGTTTCTCTTTCAATTGCAATGTCTTTGTTGTCGCTCCCCAGTTCCAACCCAAGGCTTCTTTGACTGTGTGCCAAGAGGCATCTCCCTTAGCCACTTTCGATTGTGACTGTGGCTCTTTTTGCCACTGATTGTCGGTGGGTCGATTCGGTCGGAAGACCTTGTCAATGTTGTGGCTGAGGACGGCTCGTTGATTTGTCAAGGGATTGCTTGGATGGTCTTGGCCCATTCCAACAAAATCGTCCACAAATACTTCCATCTTTTTCAATGGGCGCTGGTAAGTCAGTGGCTGGTGAGATTTTGGTATTTGTCTCACGACTTGTGTGTCCCTCACTTCAAAGTCAGTGATGGCAAGTCAACATTTGTCAGGTCGGCAACGGTTTCCGTGAAAGCACAGAACCATGGAGGACTCTCTGTCCAACCCATTGGAAGCACAAGTGGTAGTGCAACCAATTGTGGAAGTCCCTCAAAACGCGGTAAGATGACCCAAAGCTGGAATGCGCCGGTGGTTGACAGTCAGATGCGATAGAAACCATCCGACATGTTGTTCTTGTACATGTAAACTGGCCCATAGTCCGGGTTTGCCTTCATGAGTGCCTTGTGGATGCGTAGTGGGGCCATGACAAATTGCATAGCTCCCTCTGGGGCAAGTTTCATTGTCTTGTCGTTGAGTCCCCAGAACAAATAATCAACAATCATCCGCGGTCTTCTGTTATCTTGTGGTATGTATGCAGCCAATTGGAGAAAGGCAAAGTCCTTTCTCGTCCTTGATGGCGTCGTATGGAAGTAGGATCCAAAATCCCTTCCTTCCAAAATCCAAAAACTCCTCCTTCAGAAACTCTTTGAATTTGTTTGCTGATGAATGACAGCCCCGAGCAACTTGCATGTCAAGTTGGCTCTGGCTCCATGGCTCCAAATGAACCACCACAGGAGCCCCATTTTTCATTCCTCGGTGTAGCATTGGTGCGGCAGGGTGCGGAAGCTTATCAATATCTGGTGCAGCATCATCTGAACGGAATAAACGAGCAGTGACTTGCCAGCCGTGTTTTGAATAAGTTTCATTAGCCAACGCAACCAGCTCACCTATAGTATTAGCACTACCTCCAATTGAAGTAGATGGTAATGAAAGTGGGTCCGATTGAGATGGCCTGCAAGAATCCGATGATTCCCGGCCTCCATCTCACTTATTCTTATTTACATAATCCTTCATTGCGGTTGCTTCCTCGTCAGTCAGCTTACAATGAGAATGCTTGCGCTCACAGTGCTCCTTGCATTCGCCCTTTGTGTGCCAAATGAGGCTCAGTTCCTTTCCGTTGGCGTGCTTTGGAGGCTGTTCGCCTGTCCGTTTGATTAACTCAGTAGTAGTTCTTCCGGTGTAGCGATGTTCTTTGTTCATGTCAGGATTTTTTACTGATTTGCCCAGGCTCTTCTTCTGGGCCCTTTCCTTCTCTCTCTTCAGCTGACTCTCAGTCTTGTCTCCTGTTCCACCATGGCCGACAGAGTCCTTTGCAACAACAAAAAAGTTTGACTCTGGTAGGCTTCCTCCATGGTAGCATGTCTCCATGTAGGTGCCCAAGTCAGGTAGGTTCTCTTCTGCGTTCGTGCCGCATCTTACCAGACGCTCAAAGTAACGATCAATTTGGGAATGGATTCCAAAGAGAAATCTCTCAAGTGCTCGTTCCTGCTGGGACACTCCAATTTTTTGTGCGATCAACTTCTCATACACGGCTGTCAGTGGATGAGTTTTTCCAAACACTACACGGTAGAATACCCGCATGCCATTGATGTTAGAATAAAGCAAAATGTGCTCTATCGTGAGTGCCTTTAGCGCTCAGAACAAACTCTCTGCAATCTAAATTCGTAATCGACTGTACAACACTTTTACAACAATAGTTCTCCTGTGTCTAGGTATACTTTGAGTGAAATTGTTCCTATTTGATTAATGTTTGGCTTGAATTGATGTTTCAATCACAAAAGTAAGTTCAACGATTTTCCCTTGCAAAATCCCTTGTTTACAGAACTTGATTTGACCTCTACGACAATTCTGTGTTGAATGCAGTACTTTGGGACATCTTGTTTTATTCCCTACTGCATTGTACACAACACCGATATCTCACTTGTATAGGGTGATTCCCTTTTTGTGTGGATGCAGATTGTCCGACAGACTTGCGTCAGGCATACTTGCATCGAATTCCGACATCACGATCAAAGTCCGATTGTACGTGTCGAAAACTTTGTACTTGAATAGTTTCTTTTTGGAACGTAAAAACTCATATTTCGTCATATCCCAACACACTCCTGCCATTGTGACAATCACCATTGGCAGCAATGGGACATGCTCTCAT
>CAKOGP040000502.1:8724-58790 GCA_933822405.4 Cylindrotheca closterium | reverse complement strand
ATATTGTGGCTGGCGCTTTTGTGGTGGCTCCAACTATGGTGGGACGCCATGAATTCACCAAAAAACCTCTTTGCTATTTGGACAAGTTCCAGCTGCTTTATGAACGCGTGGAAAGGAAGTGGGATCCCGCTGAGTTGGATGTGAACGGCCATACTTGGAGTCATAGTTTTTCTTCGAGTTTCTTTGGCACTGCCATCCCTCCTGTCCTACCTCCTAGGGGTCCAGATCCTTTTTGACAGGGTGTCTCTGATGGGGTACAGCCGCCTCTTGCAAAACGACAACGATTGGACCTACCTCCTGCAGGCCCACCACCTGGACCACCACAACCTGAACACACTGTACCGTTTACAGCCAAGAAGCCTTTGTTTAAATCTTTGCTCCCGGTGGAAGCTGGACAGTCCGTATATGAAGCTGTTTTGATGAAGAAATTAGTTCGAGGTGACTCTCCACTTCTCCTGAATCCACAAGGTACGCTGAGACACCCAATTTGTTTTCGTGCTGCGTTTGAAGGGTCTTGCTCGTGTGACAACGGAACAGGGATTTGTCAGTCCCGCGGCTTTGCAAAATCTAAAGGCGTGGGACGGGATCGTCTTCATGTTGATCTTGCAGATCCTCGATGGCATGCGCCAGCTTATGCTGAAGCAAATTGGGCCCCAGTGGTCAAGTTTGTAAAATTGTACCAAGAGAAGGGCGTTCTTGGGCCCTCTGCTTGGTTCAAAGCACTGACACCAAGTGCAAAATGGGCTCCGTGAGACCCACTTTTTCCAGAAGGTGCACGACTTCTGGAAAAAGAATCTCTTACGGCGACATGCATTCCAATTCCATTGGATTGTCGTGTGAAGAGGACGTTTTGACGCAGGCTCCCATCAAAACGGACTCGGAATTTGACGAAAAGGGAGCAGAAGAAGGAAAGGCGGCATCCGATTTTTGATCCGATAGATGCTGCAGTGAGTATAGTCCATCGATGCCACCTTTTGAAGGTTCCGTCTGTTGAACCAATGGGGGTATTCAGTACTAATGGCAGCACCTACCGATTTCTACGCGACTCTGATGTTCGCAAAGTGATGCAGCATTCAGTGGATCTGGCCTACCCAGATAAAAATCACTACATGCAACGCAACAAACATCTCATCCAGCCTCATTCCAACCGAATCACTGCCGCAGTTTGCCTTCAACGTGGTGGAGCCAGTAATGACGACATTGCGTTTAAATTGCGCTGGAGTCCGACATCTGTGCCCACATACTTGCGTGACTGCTTCCAAGGCGTCGGTGATCTGTTGCAGAAGGCCATTACTGGAGTGATGAAGATGTCTTTTTCATAGGTCTCGTTTTTCTTCCTTCTTCGTGTTCTTTGCGTTCTTTTTGTTTGTCTCTTGGAGTGCTCAAAGTGGCTTGTGGTGTTGGGTTGGTCACTCCTAGATCAACCTTGTGGTAGGAAAGCAGATCTCAGTAATACCGCACACGGGATTTCTGAGATTGGTCGAACGAATCGAGTCTATTACTCGATCAGTTCGACCCGCTTCACACCACAACCCACCAGCTACACACCAAGACAAAATACTACGAACACACACACGGAGGACGGCAGTAGGCTATCTTAGATAGTCCAACGTAGACCGCAGGCACACTGTTCGATTTCTTTGACTACATTGTGTTACAGACGGACAAAGGCCGAACGGCCTTCGACCGTCAAAAGTTGTTGTCGATGCGCCGAGGCAATGATGCCCAGTTTATCGACTGAGATTGAATTCACCCACTTGTGTCGTGGTAATTCAATTTTTCTCTTGGTACCCAGCCTTTGTCTGCAAGCGAACGAAAAACTCCAGCTCCTTACACGCCGCCCTCATTCATTGCGATCGGCCAGCGTGACGTGCAGCTAACAACTTCCAACATCAGTCTTCTATTTTTGAAGTGAGATTGGTCGAACGAATCGAGTCTATTACTCGATCAGTTCGACCCGCTTCACACCACAACCCACCAGCTACACACCAAGACAAAATACTACGAACACACACACGGAGGACGGCAGTAGGCTATCTTAGATAGTCCAACGTAGACCGCAGGCACACTGTTCGATTTCTTTGACTACATTGTGTTACAGACGGACAAAGGCCGAACGGCCTTCGACCGTCAAAAGTTGTTGTCGATGCGCCGAGGCAATGATGCCCAGTTTATCGACTGAGATTGAATTCACCCACTTGTGTCGTGGTAATTCAATTTTTCTCTTGGTACCCAGCCTTTGTCTGCAAGCGAACGAAAAACTCCAGCTCCTTACACGCCGCCCTCATTCATTGCGATCGGCCAGCGTGACGTGCAGCTAACAACTTCCAACATCAGTCTTCTATTTTTGAAGTGAGATTGGTCGAACGAATCGAGTCTATTACTCGATCAGTTCGACCCGCTTCACACCACAACCCACCAGCTACACACCAAGACAAAATACTACGAACACACACACGGAGGACGGCAGTAGGCTATCTTAGATAGTCCAACGTAGACCGCAGGCACACTGTTCGATTTCTTTGACTACATTGTGTTACAGACGGACAAAGGCCGAACGGCCTTCGACCGTCAAAAGTTGTTGTCGATGCGCCGAGGCAATGATGCCCAGTTTATCGACTGAGATTGAATTCACCCACTTGTGTCGTGGTAATTCAATTTTTCTCTTGGTACCCAGCCTTTGTCTGCAAGCGAACGAAAAACTCCAGCTCCTTACACGCCGCCCTCATTCATTGCGATCGGCCAGCGTGACGTGCAGCTAACAACTTCCAACATCAGTCTTCTATTTTTGAAGTGAGATTGGTCGAACGAATCGAGTCTATTACTCGATCAGTTCGACCCGCTTCACACCACAACCCACCAGCTACACACCAAGACAAAATACTACGAACACACACACGGAGGACGGCAGTAGGCTATCTTAGATAGTCCAACGTAGACCGCAGGCACACTGTTCGATTTCTTTGACTACATTGTGTTACAGACGGACAAAGGCCGAACGGCCTTCGACCGTCAAAAGTTGTTGTCGATGCGCCGAGGCAATGATGCCCAGTTTATCGACTGAGATTGAATTCACCCACTTGTGTCGTGGTAATTCAATTTTTCTCTTGGTACCCAGCCTTTGTCTGCAAGCGAACGAAAAACTCCAGCTCCTTACACGCCGCCCTCATTCATTGCGATCGGCCAGCGTGACGTGCAGCTAACAACTTCCAACATCAGTCTTCTATTTTTGAAGTGAGATTGGTCGAACGAATCGAGTCTATTACTCGATCAGTTCGACCCGCTTCACACCACAACCCACCAGCTACACACCAAGACAAAATACTACGAACACACACACGGAGGACGGCAGTAGGCTATCTTAGATAGTCCAACGTAGACCGCAGGCACACTGTTCGATTTCTTTGACTACATTGTGTTACAGACGGACAAAGGCCGAACGGCCTTCGACCGTCAAAAGTTGTTGTCGATGCGCCCAGGCAATGATGCCCAGTTTATCGACTGAGATTGAATTCACCCACTTGTGTCGCGGTAATTCAATTTTTCTCTCCCAAACCTCACCCGCCCTGTTGGGCACCGCCTCCATTTTACCATATCGGCGGTGCCTGGTAGGAAAGCAGATCTCAGTAATACCGCACACGGGATTTCTGAGATTGGTCGAACGAATCGAGTCTAATACTCGATCAGTTCGACCCGCTTCACACCACAACCCACCAGCTACCGGTACAAAATACTACGAACACACACACGGAGGACGGCAGTAGGCTATCTTAGATAGTTGTATGTATATAAAGTGGCTGGGTCATAATTGGTCTTCAACTTGTACCATGCGCCCTTGGAAGGTACGTTTTTAGTGTGCGTTTATTACGGCGCAACTCGTAGGAAAGCGGCTCGCTGTAAAACTTACTGGAATTGGAACTGTACCGTACCGATACCAACCCGTGAAAAAATGGATAGTATTTTCCGTTTTGCAAAGTTGAAATATGTCCTCCGTTGTGAGGAAGAAAAGGAATGGTGCAACGCAAACAATCTTTTGTCTTGTTTTCCTTTTGACGTTGGCACAGAAAACTCCGCTAGTGCTTTGGCGGACTTCTCCGGATTCAGTTGCTGCCAACCGATTCAAAGACTTGATAACAGACCAGGAACAAATTGTTGGATACATGCAGAAGCATTCGAATCGCGCGTATTTTTCTCGTCTTTTCAAATTTGGTTTCTTCAGAAAGGGTATTGAAGTTGGTGTTGCCGCTGGTCGTTTTTCGGAGCATTTTTGCTGGAACTGAAGAATATTTCTGGTTTGCATTGGACAATGATTGAACCTTATCCAACCAACGAGCTGATTAAACGTTGTGATCCTCAAACTGGTAAGGGTCGATGGAATGATGAAGGTTTGCTTCGTAATGTCAACCATACTTTGTATGTTTCGATGTCGCTTGACGAAAATGTAGTGGAATCGCTTCAAGATCGATCTTATGACTTCATTTATCTCGACGGTGATCATTCGTACGCTGGTGTAAAGCAAGAAATGTTCTACTATTGGCCAAAAGTTAGAAACGGTGGGATGATGGCCGGCCATGATTACTGTAATTTCGGCGAGCAAAGTTTGGTTTGCAGTGGATGTAGCGTCGTTCCCAAGTGTTTGCCATATACAGAGTATGGAATTGCGAGAGGGAAAAAAAACGGTCCGCTGGGTACTGCAGCGAATGAAAACGATGTTGTCCGGGCTGTGCAAGAATGGATGGCTGAAATGAATGATCCCAGATTGACGCTTCGGTACACAAGAGAAGATTTCACACGCGAAAGCCTAGCTCAAGACGATATGGACTACGAATTAGTTATTACGAACACCCGCACACCTTCTTGGTACATATTGAAGCCATTCTAGACAGTGACTTGAATTAAGCTGTGCCTGCTACACAAAAGCTGAAAATATTATCCAGGAAGAAAGCTTTCAACTGTATACAAACATCTAGTAGTAACCAGTAGACGAATGGGTCTTCAACTCTGTCTGTACTGTTCTAGGATGTTGGGTTACTCATTGTTTTTATTCAGTTCTAACAAATGATATTATGCTAGTGTTCATACTGTACCGGTACCCATTTATACCATGGCAGTGGCCCAGTTCTCTCCAAGAACGGGCATGTAGAAGGCTGGTCCATTGCACCATTCTAGAGATTCCATTTCTGCGCAAACTTGCTTGATTTTCGAGACGGGAACCTTTTCAGTGATCAAGACAAATGCAGCATCGGCCTTTCGTTTGATTGGGTTTTGCAAGATGGAGTGAATAGAGACACCGTACTTTTCGCAAGTTTCACCGCACTGCCTGGTAATTCCGAGGCAGTCCTTGTACTTCAGGCGAATGTAAAAGTCGGACGAGTAGTCACCTTCGTACTTCGTGTCTTCAGAGGCTGGGTTGAAAGGGAGGGGAGTTTTGTCTCCCTTGGCCAAAGCTACAATATCGTTGATGCAACTGTTGGCGGTGGGGTAACGACCGGCTCCTTCTCCGATCAAAGTGGTGCAGACAAGGTTCTTGGAGACGAGTTCAACAGCATTAGTGGCTCCATTTACGGCAAACAAGGAATCGTCGGCCGAAACATAGCAAGGGGAAACAAACGCCGAAACATCTCCATTATCAACTTGGCTAGCGACTCCAACCAATTTGATACTTCCTCCCATCATCTTGGCATATTCGAAATCAAGTTTAGTCAATTCAGTGATACCGCTGCAGGGAATATCATCCTCCTCGACATCGACTCCGTAAGCCAATCGCATCAAAATCTTAAGCTTCGAGCGGGCATCGAAACCACCAACATCCAAAGTAGGGTCCTCCTCGGCGTATCCCAAAGCAGAAGCCTCCGAAAGAGCCTCATCGTAAGACTTTCCATCACGGTCCATGGCAGTCAACATAAAGTTAGTGCATCCATTGATGATACCGCTGACAGTTTGGACATCGTCTCCGACAAAGTCACTTTGCAGGGATCGAATGATTGGAATTCCTCCACATACGGCAGCCTCGTAGCGGAATTCAACAGCAGTTTCGCGTTTTCCATTGATGTCTGCCAAAAGCTTTTCGATTTCGGGCATGTAAGCGGCAATCAAGGCCTTGTTGGCAGTAACGACATTCTTTCCACTCTTCAAAGCGTCGTAGACAACATCCTTAGCTTGGGTAGTTCCTCCCATGACTTCGACAACCATATCAATGGAGTCATCTTCCAAAATATCACTGTATTCGGTGGTGACACTGCATCCCTCAGGAAGCTCGAAGTCTCGTGGTTTCGAGGCATCCCGAACGCAAATCTTCTTGACATTCAAGGTGTTGCCAGTCATCTTTTCAAAGTATTCCTTTTTCTTCTCCAAGATTTCGACAATACCTCCTCCAACGGTACCACCTCCAAAGATACCAATGCTGACATCAGCGAAAAGAGCTGAAGTTTGCTGCAAGAAAGCAAAGAGATACTGTAAGTGTCAGGATGACCATGGATGTCTCAGGTGCACATGATGTTGTGATACGAAACCACTTTTTTCCCACTAAATAGGGATGAATGGCGACATGTAGCTTATTATTCTGTGGCTTCAATTCTTCTACCATACACATCACCACCATCATTCCACACTAGCATCATCATTTGTGTGTTCCCTCCCCTTACCTTGGTGGATGAAGCAACGGTGGCTGGAGCAAAGGCAGCTGAGGGTCCAGCACAAGCCAAGAATAGTCCTAGGGCAAGATTGTTGACGAACTTCATATTTCCAGGTTTTCAGCCGTGACAAAAGAAGGATGATGGTTGTAATGTATATATGCGTTGGATTTTGCAGATGGATGATTTAATATCGCCTCTGACTATCGTTGATTGGCATTCAGTTCCCACCCATCATCGGATCGCTTTCCACTTCAAATCTTTGTCCGTACGTCACAACTGGCTGGTCCGTACCTCTGTCCTATGTTTGGTGCAGAAGCAGTCTTGTGGGAATGCAATCGCAGACTGTCCATTCTCCATTCTCCATTACCTGTGCACGAGCCAAGCACGTCAACCAAGACTTGGTAGGTTTCGTACGATTTGATTTTCTGCATTCAACGTAACGACAACTCCAAAAAATTGTTGACCTAAGCGGGAAGCTTCCGCTTGATTGGTTTGGTCGTCCTAGCTTGTTGTTCTATCAGCATCTTGATTGGCAGTTCGCTGAATAACTTTATATTGATTGACGATCAATTCTGATTTGACATCTTCAGGCAGGGTTTCAAAGTTGTGCTGAAAATACCACAGAAGACTTATTCGCGATATCCGTCATTTGTTGACCACAACAACCGTCGATAAAGAAGAACTGAGACGAAATCATGTCTGAAGCAGCCACAGTCTCCAAGGTAGACGAGAAAAAGGATGACAAACCATCTGTGGACAATGCGACTTTAGCATTCATGTTAAGAGAAAGTGCTGACATTGTGGAAAAGGGGGAATTTGATGTCATTCTGTATCATGCATTACAAGATTTCCGAACCTACTACAAACTGCATCTACCCAAACGAAAGGAAAAGGCGAAGAAAAAGCCAGCAGCAGCGGCAACAGCTCCGGCGGATTCTGGAGAAAATTCTTCAGACGCCGCAGCCACGTCATCATCTGATGCTCAAAAGGAAGCAAATACGAAGCCTGCAGAGACGACAGGTGAAGCAACTCCTCCAACTGTCAGTGCTGATCCTTCGACGCAGGAGTTGCCAGCGGAACAGTCTAAATCTGACAATTCTGCGAGAGAAACATCAGCAGGTGCCACAGTCATTTCTGAGGAGGGAACCGAATCAAGAACGACACCGTCGACTAGTGATCCACCAGCGTCATCTTCCAAACTGCAGGTTGATGGGCCAGAATCCGCAGCAGTAGAACCTGGGGCTCCGGAAAATCCAATCAATACCGAATCGGGTCGCATGGGCTCAATGGATTCCGTTTTGGATTCTGGTCGCAGTGCGGAAGATTTTGACAACGAAGCCTCTTTGCGAGATGCTCAAGCAAAGCAAAACCATTTCGCGCCCTTTGGAAAGAAGGCAAAGAATACTGGTAGCAAGATTTCCGCTGGTATGTTTGCTTCAAAAACCAAGATGAAGCTACCAAAGAAATTGCCCAAGATTCATGTCAATCTTCCATCGTCGGGAAAGAAAAAGAGAGAGGCCGAACTCGCGGATCTGACTGGTGGAGAAGTTGCCCAGTATGCGGAATCATCCAGGCGACGTGCAGCTGTTGGTGGTGAAGATGGTAATGATGCCGTTATGCAATCACCACAACGAAGTTCGAAACTGGCACCAGCTGTGACTGGATTGGATGACAAGGAAATCCGTTCGACTTCCGCGACTAATCCCGTAGATCGTGTACGGGAGGATGAGCCGGCAGACGCCGAAAACGAAAAACCGTCAAGCTTGCGCAACAACGAAACCCACAATGCTACCAACAACAGTGCGTCAGTGCATCCAACAACTGCGACAGCATCGGCTCCGTCAACTGCATCGTCATCAGAAGTCTTTGTCGCTGATCCGAGGTCAGAATCCTTCGAATACGAAATGCCAGACCATGGACACGGCAAGCCTGCTTTCCAGCGTCCCAAGAACAAGAATTCTGCCGTCGTGGCAAACGGATGGATTGAACAACAGCGTCGTTCCAAGATGAGAACAGTCTGGAAGGAGGTTCTGGCTAGTTTGGTACAAGGGAGACGTCCTGGGGAAGAAACAACTCTATGGATTCAACGTGAAGCTGTGGATCCGACGACTGGAAAGAAAGAATTGGAAGCTTTGCATCAAGTTCCGGTCAAGTTGCTGGAAAGTGTGGTTTATTCCGAATATACCACGGACGATCGATTTAGTTTGAAACTCTACAATTCTCATGAAGAATTTGTCTTTCGGTGTAACAATGACCCATCAGCGGCAATGAATTGGGTGACGATTTTGCAGCAATTCGAAATGGAAACCAAACAGAATGGGGCTATGCCACCGCCAACAGCTCCAACAGAATCAGTATTCCCTGACTTTCCAGAGGAGAAAAAAGGTCCTGATGTATCCGAACGTTCTAGTTCGCCAACTCCTAATCGTTTGGCCATTCGCGATTTGCGAGCCATTTGTCACGGTGCTGGCATCAATACTGTTGGTATGGAAAGAGCTAATTTGGAGCGTGCTGCTGCCGAAGTTCAAAAACGGGGTACATACTTTGCTCCTCCTAGCGCAGGACATGCAGCTGTTCCTCCTATTCCTCCTGCTGCTGCCGCTGCTCCTGTTGGCGCCAGCACTGGATCTGCCAGTACTGCTCGATCAGCATCTCCGTTGCCACCTAAATCATCAGAACCATCAGCTCCTGTTTCGAACGGAGCTACTGGACACAAGATGAGCATCAAAGACTTGCGAGCTATTTGTCATGGAGCTGGAATTAGCACAGTTGGTATGGAAAGAGGAGAACTGGAGCGGGCAGCTGCTGAAGTACAAAAACGGGGTACCTACTTTGCACCACCACCAGGAGCAGTACCTCCTGTTGCTCCTCGACCTGGTGCCGACGCCCAACCTGAAGACGAAGCTGGCAAGAAGGAAGAAATAAGACAAAAACAGGCGGCGGAAGATGAGGCTCGTCGGAGAGCTGCGGAGGAAGAACATTGGAGACGACATGAAGAGGAGTCCCGTCGTCGAGCTGCCGAAGACGAACACCGAAGACGGGCCGAAGAGGAACATCGTCGTCGAGCGGCGGAAGAAGAACGCCGACGACGAATGGCGGAACAACAGGCTCGACAAGCCGAAGATCAACGTCGAAGATATATGGAACAACAGGCTGCATGGCAACACCAACAACAGCAAGAAGAGCAGCGCAGACGTTTGGCAGAGCAACAAGCTGCAGAGCACCGTCGTATTCATGAAGAAAATATGCGAAAGCAACAGCAGTGGGGAGGACAGCAACCCCAACACCACCCACAAGGTTGGTCTCAGCATCATCATCCTCATCAGCACTATCAACAGCACCCACAGCAACAACACTGGACACCGCAGCAACAACAGCAGTGGCACCAGCAACAACAACGCCATCAGCAGTATCCACAGCAACACGCTCCTCCGCGAGGTCCTTCGCCGCAGCAGCATCCACCACAAGAGGTATGTTTCATTCAGTGGTTTCTCTCTCGGCTTCAATTTCTCCCGCAACTAACGCTTCACGACCTTCGTTTCTTTCCAGCAGTCCAAATATGCCAAAATGGCAAATCAGACTGACGATGATGGACAAGCAGCCATTACCAAGTTGAAGCATGATATTCTCATTCAATGGGCTCTGCAACCTCCACAATTGCAAATGCTGCGTTCTGTTGATGTATTGCTCAGTACCATTCAAACTGTGTTCCCGCCAGCTTTGGGAGTGCCAGCGCATGATTACTTTAGAAAGTGGAAGGTGGTGACGAGAGAAAGTGTATTGAGTGATGTCGGAATCATTGATGAAGAGAAGGTCAAGAAGGCTGTTCGAAAGTTGCGATTCTTTTTGCATCCAGATAAATTGCCAAAAGATTTGAACAAGGAGCAGGAATTCATGGTCAAAATGTTGTGGGATATTACCAATGATGCCTGGGAAGAATACGAAAAGAGCAAGGCAGACCTAGACTGGGTGAAATAGACATATAACTAGTAGAAAGAATCCATTCAAGAATACAGTGTTTTCTCATTTATTGTTTGCAAAGAAAAGTGTCATTGCTCTTTCGTTTCTTCTTTCGGTGCAGAAGAGTTAGGAAAGGTTTTTGCCGGCGTGACAAGTTGCAATAACGCTTGGAAAGCTGGTACTTCCCAACTTTCGTCATAGAAGTAAACCAGATAATCTTTAGGATTGAACCAGAACTTCGTTCTACCTATCACATTTATTTCTGGCTTCCAAAAGAGACCATTCAATTCACCCACCATATTCCACCTTGTTTCAATGTATTCATCTGTCCGTCGAATGTCCAAGAGAATAGATTGATAATTCTCGACAAACCTTTCGACCAGGGGAATCAAACTATCAGTATTTTGTTTAAACTTGTCGGTACCCTGAAAGGTCAATGTTGGATCCGTGAATCTGCAACTGTCCGTAAAACAGTCCAAATCCAACTTGCCCGTCCATAGATAGTTGTTGATTTCATAGTCGTCACGGATCCGAGATTGGAGTTCTTCCACGTTCTTTGGCGAAGCCTTTTGTTTTCTTATGCTGTTGTCCTCAGAGGGACCAGCAGCCGCATTGAATACATTGGTCAGTGCAGATACGAAGCCTTTACTTGCAGCATCGGTATCACTGTATGACGAAACCTCTTGGTCATTTGTTTTTCCGTATAAGGGCGTTCGATTCTTGATGGCAACTGATTCTTGGGAAGTGAAGGAATTCACACCTGAAGCTGTGAGGTGTAGGCACAAAAGAAGCACCTGTTGAGATCTCATGGCGGCAACTGCAACAATAATGTATTCAATATGGGAAATTGATTTTGCTTTTTCCTCTTCGAATAACAAGCCTTTTTCAGTACCTGAGCAAAAGGCAAAATTCCATCCATTTGAGGCAAAATTCCATCCATACAATAAAGCATCGGTCAAACATTCTTCAACATGGAAGAAGCCTCCTCTACAGAAAATGGCGAGAACAAACGCCAAAAAGGTAGCGATATTCCACTGCTCTACTTTGCTCGGTCGAATAATGAGCTGACTCCTGCTGAGAAGTTGGCGAAACGAAACTTGAAGAAAATACTGAAGCAAAAACAACGAATAAGGAAGTACGAAATTCGGTATCAACAGGCCGCTGGTCGTGGGGATATGGACGTTGCTGAGAGGGCGGAAAAGGAACTAGAAGATTACTACAATCGTTTGTCAAAAGATCCTGAATCCATTATGCATCAATCGGGTTTTCAGAGAATCAATCTACAGCAATCTGAATACGCCCAGCCGGAACAGGAGCCTCTTCACATTCAAGAGGGGCGACGTTGGATGTGGAGAATATGGAACCAGCTTATTTTACAAATCAAAGATCCGGCTAGCACCAAGCGAGATCAAACAGTAATTGCTCAAGAATTACTTATGAATATGACCAAGGGCACCCAAACAGAATCTATGTTTGACAATGATCAAGCTCTTTTGGGATATACTCGACAAAAGTTCAACGAACGAGCCATGCTTGCATATACATCTCTGGATCGAGCCCGAAAGTATTCTGCCTTACTCGATCGCTTGATGAAGACACGTCAAATTAGCTCCATTGGATGTGGCCCTGGCTGTGAAGTTATCGGAGCCCTTTGCTTTCTCATACTGGGTGAAAATCCACAAGACGTGCAACTGCTAGAGAAGGCCAACTCTGGTCCTTCCAGTACAGCGGTACTAGACCGAATAGTGCTCATGGATTATGTGATGCCACAATGGAAGCGCCTTGTTGTCGATTCTTTGGTACCACTGATATCACCACACTTTGTCAGTCAAGTATCCTCGCATAGTGCGGATGTTCGACTACCACTGGGTCAAGGGATGAACAAAAGTTTAGGGGAAAATGATGTGGACTTTGCTGGATTGGACTTGGTGATGGTATCCTACTTGCTGACTGAGACCCGAGGCAAGTGGAAGGAGTTTTTTGGTGATATTCTCAAGAAACTGAAGAGTGGGACCCTAATATTGTTGAGCGAACCAACCGCATGGCAGCTCCATTCCTTCCTTGAGCACTATGCCAAGTACATCGCCTCGCACCAGTGGCTCGACTCGTCACAGGACGAACCAGAACTCCAACCTTTAGAGGCAAGAATGGGTCCAGCAGTGGTCCTCATTACTGTCAAGTAGTAAGAATCGATCAAAAAGTAAAATATTGAAGATCAATGAATTTGGAGCCGAGACGTGACTATTTCTAATATTCAAAATTTATAGCCTTTTAAGTGACCTTCTTAGGTCCTTCGTATGGAGCAAATGTTTGCAACAGATGGTCGTACCACATACAGTATTGCGCATAATTCACTGTGAACTTGCGATGATGCATTTCGTGGTTGGCAACACGGTACTTTACCAATCCAGGTACAAGGTAGAATTCCACATCGTAGGGACTGTGATTCAACATGGCCAAGGCCGCATGAATGTTGAAAAAGATAAAGAGCGCCACCCCGTGAGCTCCAGTAGGTCCGTAAACGGCCGCCAGAAGTCCAGCCCAGACACTAGAAATGCCAACCACTTGTTCTAGAGGATGTTCGTTTCCAGCATCCAAGTATCCCCTTGTTGGAAAGTGCTGCCTGTGATGGTGCTTGTGGATCAGCGGATATAATCGAGGCAAATGCATAATGTGATGACACGGAGCATAAAGGGCGTCCATGACAACAAATATGACGGACAGAGCTCCGACTGTATTCATGAAATTGATTTCCGATGGATCAAGTGGAACCTCTGACGAAAACCAAATGAAATGACACAGGCGTTGGACAAAGACCCATTCATGCAGCGCGTTGAGGCCAAGATAAACGTAGGATTTGGTGTCGAGTTCTACGTATCGGACAGGCTTTCCAGTAGTTCGAGTGGGTAGTAGATCACTCTTGAAGACGGAATCCACCAGAAAGGTAACCAAATGATCGTAAAATGCGATTGCCATTCGAATCAATACTGCGAGAAGGCACCACTCCCATATTTTTAGATTCCATGGATTAAAGAAAGACGGGTTGGTGTATAGGAACCACAAGACTCCACCGGCAGTACAGGTATCCAGTATTTTGCTCTCCAGCTCTTGTTGCGCAATTCGACCACTCGGCATTTTGAAGGCAACAGAGGACGCGGCACAGCTGGAGTTGAATAGAATAGAACAGAGAGATCTCAAAGAAATTGAGGTGGATGCTAATGCTAATGCTAATAGGTATCAGAGAAGACTGATTTTGGTTGGTGGAGGACAACAAGGGCTGAAGCCATTCAAACTGTCTTGTTGAGGTTCAAATTCAATGCGATTGGGTGCCAACTTCCGAAATTTGATGAGGTGGTTTTCACGATGGGATTGTGGAATAGTTCGACTGATCCACCTTTGGGACTATGTATGTCCCAAACAGGAGTTCTTTGGATTGTAATCCCAAGCTACCCTGGTACTGTTCTCTACAATACTGTAGTTGTAGTGCTAGGAGATCGGTTTTCATATGTGCCTCGTTGGATGAACAATGACAATGGTGTAGTCAAACAGACGGGACAAAAGATATATGGAGTGTCCACAATCTATTTTTTAAAACTACTAGACTTCGACCGGAGTCGATGCCGCTTCGCCGCTGTCTTCGTTCGATGACGATGCCTCGGATGGTGTTTCTGATGATTCCGCAGGAGTTTCTTCTTGTTCCGCTGTTTCTGAATTCGCTTGAGCATCCTCCGATGATTCAGCATTTCCATTGGTTGGAGATTGGAATTCTATAACATCCACAGCCTCACTTCGATCGGTAGCAAGAAGAGGATTGGTCATCTCCGTCAGCATGTCGCTATCTCCATTCCCTCTCCTTCGCTGTTGTGATAACCATCGCATGGCCCATCTAGTTCCAGGAGCTGGAGATCCTGGTGACGTGGATGAAAACGGCCACCATCTTGAACTCGAAGCAACCACTTGATTGGCCAATTCCTCTTCGCGTGTGCTTGGTGTTTCCGATACCAATGGATCGGCTTCTGCTGCTGCTTCTTCTTCGCTCGACGAAGATGATTCTTCTTCTTCTTCCTCAAAGACATCTAATTTGCATAGCGGGCAGACAGCATTTCGTTCCACCAACCATCTAGCAATACAGGTCGAATGAAAGACGTGGCCACACGGAAGCTGTCGAACCCGTTGTCCGGCGATGAAATCGTCCAGACAGATAGAGCATTCACCCATCATTTGTGAAGCCGTTTCTAGTCCTTCCTCTTCATCGTGTTCTCCTTCCTCTTCAATCGGTCCATTCATGCCGGGGTAAAAGCGATAAGAAGGAAACTTTTCTCGGACTTGCGCAACCGTGAGTCTACGTCGGATCGGTCGAGGAGGCGGAGCTTCTTGTTCGGTTTCGACCGTGAAGACTCCATGTTGGTATGCGAGGCTGACACAAAAGCAAGAACAACAGCAGAATGCCAAAGAAATAGTTGCCCATGCCAAAATACTCCTTGCTGTTGCATTTGGAACCTTGGAGTTCATGATAATTTTGGTTCCTCCGTTTTCTCGATCAACTTGGGATTCCATTGCGGTAAGGGTCAGCAATCGGTCGTATGTCTTTCGATTAACCTTTAAAACAGCAACTTTGATGCCATCATCCTGCAGAACCCTTTGATTCCATAGATTGAATAGCAAGTCTTCATCTTCGTCACCAACTTCCACGTCGTCCTCAACAGTGAGAATACCATCATCCTTGGTGTCGTCTTCCTCCTCGTGTCCTAGGGTAGTTGCTCTTCTCTTTTTCCCCGAATCCTCTAAAATCAAGTAATTCACAACATTTTGGGGCTTGATCATTGTGGAGGCAATCTGAGCTTGTTCTTCTTTGGTACAACCTCCAGCGGATGCCAAGAGAGCAACTGTGAAACGAGAAACAATTTGTGAGCAAAGGCAAAGTCAAAGTCGTCCATCCATCCATTCTCCACAACAAAGGCAACACCCAAACACACACTCTAATAGAACCTACCTGGAACACTGTCCTGCGGAACAGTAATAGTCACGGGCTCGGTAATTTCACACAAATCCAAATGATGCGGAAAATATTGAAGACGCCCAATATATTCGTATCCCTTCCACATGTGCCTTCCAATTCCCTTGACAGGCTCACTAGGAAACTTTTGCTGAGTGCTTACGACGGTAATAGTGGCTTCGACAAATGAGCTTCCGGCAAATAGAAGCAAGCATGTAGTCAGGAGTAGCCATGAGGACATGCTCGATGGCGCTTTCCCTGATGTCTTCATTGCAATCTTTCTATTCCAGTGTTATTATAACTTGCTGCTGCTGAAGGGTCCGTTCTTTCGGTTGCTTTTCGGCGACCGAATTTCGTTTTGAAAATAGTTGTGATTGGATGTGTCACGTCAAGTGTATGTGGTTGTCGTTTTGTTGCGTTTTTCGATAAGGTGCAGGTTTCTCGCTTGCGTGATGATCGAGGATATTACCAAAAAAAGGATTGATCACAATAATAGAATACACTAATTGCGGCAAGAAATGGAGTGTACCTGGTACAACACCGCAAACACACGTTCTTTCAACAAGAAGGAGATGCCAGTTCTTTTTTCGTTGTTCCTTCCGCTTGACAACGAAAAAGTCATCCCCACGGAGTTTTTGTACCACGTTGTGCCGTACAAAATTTCACAAGACTCGAAGTAATCGAACCAGTCCGTTCCGTTCCCGGGCCGGCCGATGATTTCATTTCAATTTGTTTGTTGTTTCCGCACGACGGTCGGACATGATTGGGATTGGCCGCTTGATGGTGGAGCATTGCACAAACAACAAACAAACAAACAAACGATACGTACCGGTACCAGGTACACCCCACTAGAAAGGCGGCGTTGACGTTGGTTCGTTTCCAATTGCCGAAATAAAGAATAATTTACTACTTTTGACCTTAAGGAAAGCAAAGGGCTCATTTTACGTGGCAAAAAAGACCAGCAACGAAAAGTCCAAAGCCGTGCCAATCCAGTGGATTTGAAATATAAATTTTGCTGGCATGGATATTGACGAAGATGACGATGTAACGGCCAAGGCCTACGCCAATATTTCGGCTCAACTAGAACAATTCACTTCACCGCAATTGGGAAAACCCGTTCATGTGCCACAAGGCAGAGCCTCGCCAGCAAGTCCTGCTGCCAGATTCTATGAAATGGATGCCATGGATTGGTGGACTCAAGAAATGAAGGAAGGCGGTGAAAGCACCACAGGCACCAACAAGAGAACTGCACGCATTGCAGATGGTGGTGGCGTTATGGATGTAGATGATGACGATGACGATGACAATCCTGTCACACCCGTCAAGACACCAGCCACTCGAAGAAAGGGCCGGACTTCCATACTGGAACGAGCGGAAACACCCGTCATGTCCAATTCGTCTCAAAAGGAAAAGAGAGATCCCAGACTGCCCTTTTCCCTTGGCTTATCATCTTCTAGTCGCCAATTGGTGATAGAAGATGACGATGATGATAATGAAGATGTTCCCATGCCACCAGTCCAAACACCATTCAAGCCTGCTGCAGGTGCCTTGACACTCCAACAACGATCATCTCCCTTTCGCTCGACATTCAGCGGTAGTCCGGCCGTGTTAGCAACATCGTCCTATCATGTCTTCAAAAGACATCATGATACGTTGTACAACTTTGTCAAGGCTAAACGTTCATTGGACCATCGGATGGGTTTGGAACAACAAGCACAAGCCTTGGGTGCACCCGGCGGGTCCACTGCTATTACCGCTCTTTCGTCTTCCTCGTTGGCCTCTCAAGAAACCAGGGCCGAAGTAGATTGGCTCAATTCATTGGCTAGCATTGGATTTTCTACCGAAAATTTTGAAGAGGGGAATTGCTGGATATTGCTGGCACGCTTACGAAGATTGGGGCAATCGGCACTCATTTGGGACAATGACAGTGTTTCGGCGAGTCAACACACAGCGGCACAAACTGTTTATCTTCAACAGTTGGCCTCGCAAGTCGAAAAGACGCCACACGAATTGATACAAGAATTGACTGGGAGTTCGACTGTGCCGCTGGTACTTCGGCGCAAATATCAATTGCTTTTGTGGATGGAAGAATGTCTGGATCAAGTTGTCCTTCCAGCGCCGAGACCAGTCTCATCAGTCTTTGGAAAATCAAATGCGACTACCATTCCGGACCTCATGGCAGAGATTTCGACGACCCTTCAGAATAACCCAAAGCAGGACAAGGCTCTTTTGGATGCATCGCTCTCGCTCATAATGGCTGGAAAGATGGAAGATGCTCTGGAGCTGACACGATCACATGGACAATCATGGAGAGCTGCCAGCTGGAGTGGTGGAGAACCCCATGGATACAATGCTGTTACGGACGAAGACACCAAGACAGTTCGATTGGAAACGATTGGGAATCCAAATCGGGCGCTTTGGAAACGGCAAATGTGGAAGGCAGGACGTCACCAAATGGCAACCTCTGCATCTACTACTGCCTCTTTTTCGTCCGACCCCAATTCTTCTCCCGAAGGAGCTGCCATTTGCAGTCTTCTTGCTAATGATACCAGTGCGTGTCTGCAGAACCCATGCTTTCAAAAGTCATGGTTCTCCTCACTCTATGCTCTTTGGTTTGGAGTCTGGGGACGAATGGAAGATGAACTCCTGCACTGGCACAATGATCACAGACGGAACAGTGCGGCCGATTCCCTTCCTTATCCAGGAACCGAATTTGCCAAGCATGAAACCGAACAGTTGCTCATGACTTCTGGGTTGGTGGGCATGTCCGAAGCCCAAGTCGTTCAACAACTACAAAGTAGTTCCTCTGCCCAGTCATGGGGGGTTTCCAAGTTGCAAGCTTGTATGGCAGCTTTTATGGTGGGCAAATCGGGCATTCTCAACTTTTGCCAAGGCGAAACCGCCTCCCTTCCGGCGGATCTGACGACAGAAACAGCTGTGCAAAATTTGAGGTTCTTGACTCATTTGCTCTTGTATTTGGATTCTCTCCAAGTGGGAATTACTCCCATTACCTTGCACGGTATTTCAGCCATCAAGAATGAACTGGTATTCAAATATGTGCAGTACATGGCGTCTCGACCCGATCTCTGGCAATTGCTGACGGTGTACATTAGTTTCATGCCGGAACATCAAATCCTCGAATTCTTTCCCACTATTTTGGCTAAGATGCATGACGAGGGCGACCGTCAAGAAATCTTGGATCAGATTCAAGAGCTGTTCCCTGAATTGGAGATTCACCTGCTTCGAAAGGTCGTCCGATTGTCCATTCGAAAACCAGCAGCACTGGAACAAAATACGTCGGAGGAGGACGAACGTGAATGCCACTCCATTGGTTGGTTGTTGCAGAAAGAAAGTCATCTCGGAGATGCCTTGATTTGTGCCAACATTCTTCTTCGAGGATTCTTTTTGGATCATGAGGATGACAAGATGGAAGTCGCCATGCTGTTCGTCCAAGACTACCTTCCAGGAGATTTGGTCGATAAAGCTGGAACGACAAGACCGCAACAAGATACAATTTCTGAAGAAGAATATACCCGTCAAGTTGAAAATGCTGTCACGGAGCACTATGCCATTTTGGAATACTTGAAAGCCTATCAAAGCTTCAACAAGTGGAAGGACATGTTGGCATCAGCTTCTGCGACGACTGGTAGAGCATCGCCAGAAGTGAACATGGCCCGTTTGAATCCTACTGAGAAATCCATTGCAGAACAACACCGCGTGAAGGAATTTGTCCGCAACAAGCGTGAGAGCTGTAGAGTTGTCGTACAAAATGCTGAACAAGCGAGAAAGGTTTTGAAGAAAGTTCTAACGCATCCTGGTGGTTGGTTGGCGCTTGACGAGCAAGCGAACGGCCCAGAGGATGTCAAGCGACAACGAGAACTCGAGACCATCCGATCTCGCTATCTTGTCTTGGCAGTTCAATGGTACCATTCGCTTTGTGAGGAAACGGCCCTCTGGCTGATCAAGAGTTTGGACGAGTCGGCTTCTGTGGGTTTGACGCGCAAGGAAATCTTGAATTTGTTGAGAAACGAGGCCATGTCGCCCGGTCACTGGTATCAACATGCCTTGGATTTGACCGTCCTCGTTGCCGATGACTCTTATGATATTTACGAGGCTTTCAAACCTCAAGATTTGCAAGAACTCTTGTCCAAGCTCGCCGAGACTGCCATTTCCAAGCTAATGAACGCATAAACAACAAACACTGTGGAATTTGATGCAGTGAATCAATCGTTGTTGACTTTCATAGAAGCACTCGATACCTAACGATCTAAACAAAGTGTTTGCTGATGATATAGATAACTGTTGATGGCAATGGTGTTCTCCTTATTGCATGGGATGCAATCAAGCAAAGTGTGGTACCGGTGTTTTAGTAATTTTGTGAGTTACATGTGCACTGATCGTTCTGAGTTCACAACATCGCATGCCGGCGTAGGTCTGCCAGGAACCCGCTACGGTAGTGAGAGTACCGAAACAAGAGAACTAAATGGAAGCGTGGATTCAGCCGCAATTCTCCCGTCAAATGTCCCAAGGAGAAATCTTGCGTATGGAAGTACCTGTTTGTACGATCCATTCGAGTTGGGAGATTTCCCTTGAAGAAACACTGACAGATCACGAATAGACTTTTTTCTGGAGACTCTGGAGTCACCTGTCTCGACCTACCGGTACCGTACATACTGAACTGCTGATCTCGTTGCCCTTAATGAAAAGAAGATGTCCTTGATGGAGGATGACGACCTTGACTTCCTCGAAGGCGGTAGTGATGATGGAAGTGGCTTTGATGCCTCAGCATTGCTTGCGGATCCTATCTTGGATGATGATGACAGTGGAGAATTCGGTCTTTCGAATGCTGCAGGGTCATCAGGAGGGATCGAAGGTGGAAGACCTCTTTCCATGCCCAACAACCCCACCATGCCCAATAGCTCCAATCTATCCTCTTTCGACAATAACAACAGCAGCAACATGGGATCACAAATAAAGATGCAGGGTACTATGCAACAACAACAAAACCTGTTTCAAAAGCAACCGCAACAACATCAACAGAACAGCTTCAGTGGTTTCAACCAAGACAACAACATGAACAATAGCATGAACAACAGTATGAACACCAGCATGAACAGCACAAACAATAACATGAACAATATGAACAACAGCATGAACAATATGAATAGCAGTATGAGCAGTATGAACAGCAATATGCAAATGCCTCAACATCAGCTTATGCACAATCGACACAACGGAGGTGCAGACTCGTTTATGCCTCTTAATGATACAAACGGTATGCAAGTTCAGGAGTCTCAGGAAGTTGTCACTATGAAGATGCAAAAACTTCAACAACAAATTCAGCAAGTTCAGAGTCAGATCCAACATGTTCAGTTTCAGTCGAACCGGCTGGAGATGCAGTCATCTCATGTGGATGCTCAGAATAGCGCCCCACAAAATGGAATGTCAGCTATGAACATGCCACAGAATCATTTGAACAACATGGGAAATATGAGTGCTATGAACAATATGAGCAATATGAATAACATGAACGCGATGAATAACATGAACAACATGAATCAGTCGCAAAACCAACAGTCCCCATTTGGATTACAAGGAATGATGAATCCCAGCAGTGGAATGAATCGTCGAGCGCCTGATCGTTCCTTCTCAGCGCCAGTAGTACCACGTTCCGTTGGGTTTAGAGGTAATTTCATGGAGCCACAGCAAGAACGGCGGCACGAAAAGCAACCGCAGGCTGGGACTTCGCTGGCTGCAATGGCTGCTTCATTACAAGGAGGAGGTCAAGCATCAAGTGGGCAAGGATCGACAGGAGGAGAACCACCTGGAAATGTCAATGAAGCCATGGAAAAGCTGTGCGAAAGCATGAGACGCTCGGCTATGAGTCGGAGTATGGTGCGACAGTTGTCTGGTCGAAGTGCTCCGAATTCTCGCGGAATGTCAAGGTCAAAGTCGGGCGGTTTGCCAAGAGGTACACTAGGCCGCAATGCTTCTGGCCGCTCTATACAGCGCGCGCATTCAGGAACTGATTCCTTGCGGGGCGCACCCATTCGTCGGCCAACACAAGACACCAAGTATCGAATCCAACGAGATGCTCTATCTAACTCGGGTGGACCACCTGGACGGGGCGTTTTTCGGCACAAATCTTCACAAGGGGCTCTAGGAGGGACAACCAGATTACAAATAGACGATAGTACAGTCGGAATGTTTTAAAAGCAAAGCTGCAGTGTTGCATATGGATGTGACTAACTCATGTAGTGTTAAAATCATAACCTCAATATCACTCTTATGGTGTTCTAAGATTGCAATATGTACTCGTGCAAAGTTTGAATATAGGGGGGTTTTCATTCTATGGCTGCCTGTACTGCTTGCTTGTTTTGTCGACCGAAGTCAACAGCGTCAGTCGTCGGTCATGGTCTGACTTCTCCATCATAATGGCCGTGATCTCACCCATTGTCATTGCAGTGACATCTTCTCCATCAATAGCCACCATTCGATCTCCTTGCGAGATCATTCCGTAGAGCACACTGGATTTTCGGACCTCGGCGACGATCGTTCCCTTGCCACTATTACGGTTCGCTAGAACTACACCTAGCCTTCCAGGTGGCACGACCACAACAATTCGCTTCTTGCTACTAACCTTCGGCTGAAGACTTCTAGAACCCATCGTCGAGAAGCTCATAGCAGCACTGGATGCCACAAAGGACGTCACAGACATTTGCTCGCCCTCCAATGACGCCAACTGAATCTCCAATCTCTCCTTTTCCTGCTCCAAAGCTCTAGGGGTTCTAGAGCGTGCATCTAGAGAAGAGCTTCGGCAACGAGATCTTTCACGACTACGGGATCGAGCGGAGGATGATTTGCCTCCAAGCGATTCCATGTCGGCACTCATTGATCTCGGACCCAAAGCCTGTTCCACAGCGTCAAAGAGCCAGTCATTACCAGGCGACTTTTCAGAAGAGTGGGATGATTGAGACGCATTGTCTCCTGAAAAGTCAACCACACTTTCAGCCTTCTCCCATTTCTGCCCATTGTTCGAATAGTCAAAGTCTGCGACTTGCAACAGGCCCAAATCTCTGTAACTGGAGTCACTAGATGCAGAGCTCGGTGGAGTGACTTTGCGTACAACAGGACCTTTTTCTTGGATGTTCTCATGAGTGAATACCTTTCTTGGACTTCTCTGGTCGTGGTATCTTTCATTTTCTGTCATATCACTAGAAGATTCGCTGAAAGCATCTTCGTTGCCCCCTCTTCCTGTACGAGAAGTGGAACGCTTAGAAGGGGGAAGAGAGGTGCATCGAATTATTTTCTTGCTAGATGCCCCATCGTTGTCGGGCAAAAATTCTCCCTCTTCTGGTGTCACTTGAGGAATTGTTCTTCGATAGTGGGAGCTTGACTTCATCATAGATTCCAAAAAGTCAGCAAGAGGTCCACCTTTTCGTCTTGAAGACCTTGACGAAAAAGATCGGCCAGAGGCGGAAGACGGTGATTCATTGCTATCGAGGCTTTGCATATCTGCTAGAAAATCCTTGTCTGAAATGTGGGACACCACGAGGCTCGATTCAGTTCCATCGACGCTCTTGTGGATGGAACTGTTCTCTCGTCCAAACCGACTCGAACTGTTGTGAGAAGATTTAGAATAGTTGCCCAGTGAATCTTGGCGACGATGGACACTGTCAAGAAGGCGTTCTGGTCGCTTGTGCGATCTTGCTGTTGCGCTGTGAGATGAATACGAACGTTGGGACCTTGAAGCATATGACCTACGTGATGACATGGAGCCTTCAGCAGTGAATGCAGTATCTTGACCAAAAGCCACTCTTCCCTTTCGCTGGTTTCGATGTTGTGCTGTTGGTAGTCGTTTCGCCTGAGCAATAGAGGAGTACTTCTGTGGACTGTCAAGACTGAGGGGTCCGATTCCTCTTAGCTCCTTCAAGTGTGGTTTGCTCGAGCGCGATGCCGATGTGACAGAACTGTGACGAGACTCGCTTCTTGAATGATTTGATGATGGAAAGAGCGCAGCAACTTCAAGTGTCAGTGAATCACTGCCGGGTTGAGAAATATGCGATTGTCTTGAATGAAGCGAAACAGAAGGTTCCTTTCTCGTCGAGTAAGTGGAAGTATACAGGCTGTTCTCATCAATACTATCAATTTGACCAACAGGACGTCCATGCTGTCTTTTTTCTCCAGATCGAGTTGGCAAACGAAGAAGAATCGGATCTCCACTCGAGGTATCAGCAAGAGATTGCCGATTTGAATCAACGCTACGGGGAGGTACAATACTGCTTCGATCCTGTCGTTTCTGTGCATCTTTGGTAGTCAGGGCATCGGGCCTGTGTCGGACAATTCCAACCTGGCGACGGCATCGGAACCAATAAAGATAACAGGCAATCGACACCACAACCGCCAATGTTCCACCAATGACAGCTGCCAGTGCCCATTTATCGTGTGCAAGGTTGTAGGGACGAACCACAGTCCTCGGTTCGTAACTGGGTGAAGTTGATGGTGCCTCAGATGGTACAAGGGAAGGTATATTAGACGGGTTCATTGATGGTTGTAGTGAGGGTCGCACAGACGGTCGTAGGCTAGGTTCCACAGAGGGCATTGCCGAAGGCATCACACTCGGATCTCGAGATGGAAGCGAACTAGGATTCTCCGATGGCACTATGGATGGCATCGATGACGGTGCATCGCTTGGGATAGTAGACTCGGCTGAAGGACTCGAGGTAGCAAGATTCCTTCGATTGCGCAACGATACTGTTGCTTTACCGATAGCCTGGTTTGAGCGCGTGGCACTGTGTTGAATCGAGTTCACAAAAAATTCATCCATACTTTCACCGTCAGCGTTCACTTTCATTTTAAAGAGTAGAACCGCTATAGCAACAGTCGTTATGATGGAAAGTCAAAAGAACAAGGTGAATCGTTGATAGGAGTATCGTGGATCCTGGATTTTCCAAATTGTAGCATCAACGTCTAGCAATCAATAGGTGAGACATTTTTTGGTTTTCATCTCCGATTGCTCCGTGGTGAGATCGTGGATCATACCTGCATCGTGGACCATTCTACTGAAATCAACGGACACGACGTCAGTTTCTGACACGTTGAGGTTCAGAGTACAGTACCATCGTCACCGTTCACCGTGTTGTTGTCCAATAATGCAATGCAATGATCATAATCTTTCCTGTGTTGTCTCTTTGGTGGACTCATTCGACTAAAACTACGAGCCAACGGTGCTCATAACCCAAAGATGGGAATGCAAAAATAAGCTGCTCTACGAAACCTTGACAACGGGCCATCAACGAACACGAGCGGTGCAACAGCCAACAGCACGGTTGACGTTGACATCGACATCATCTGCGATCATGCTATCCAGGGCATCGATGAGCATTGCGAGGGCTATGAGGAAGAGGGTTCACCCACCAGCCTTTCGCGCACTATCCACAGTTGAAACCTTTGGAAAAGAGCAAAACTTTACATGGTCGTCCGCTGCGATGGCTGGAGCTGCAAGTCTCTTTCTTGCGACGGGCGCTTTATCCGCTGTGCCGGTATCTACTGAATGCGAACAAGAAGAATCAAGCTTGCCTGTCTTCGGTAGCAGCTCTGACCCATTGGCGGGCAGTGAAAGCAAAGAAGGACTCGATGAAATTGAGAAATTGTATATAGAACGAGTGCCGTACAAGAGAGATCGCGAAGAAATCAGTGATACTTCTTCTGCATTCAGCAGAGGGGTCCGAGCATTCGAGAACTCTTTTGAATCTGCTTATGCTGCTAAAGAAGAAAGCGAGGACCCCTTTGGAGGAACCTCTGTTCCTACTCCCGGCATCATCTCTACTTCCTCACCAGCCGTTCAAGAAACTGTCACGACGAACAAGATGTATTTCTACCGAACTCCACAAATCAAATCTAGAATAGCAAGGAAATTCATGCTCTTTACCGCTCCGTCTTCGGAGGAATTGGGCGGGGACGTTGCGCATCTACTGGGAATGGACCTCAACAAGGTTGAGGTTGGCAAATTTACGGATGGGGAAACTAGGGTTGAAGCTGGGGAAAGTGTCAGAGGCAAATACGTTTTCATCGTTTGCACAACCTCGAGTAATGATGCCCTTATGGAGCTTCTGCTTATGATTTCTGCCTTCCGCAAGGCCCAAGCCAAACATATCACTGCTGTTATTCCTTATTATGGATACAGTAGGCAGGATCGAAAAGTGAAGCGAGAACCCATTGCTGCAGCTGATATTGCCATACTTTTGCAAAATATGGGAGTCGATAGACTCATGTGCATGGACCTTCACAACGATTCGCTTTGTGGCTTTTTCTCACCGTCAACTCCAGTGGATGTAAGTTGGACTGGATGCTCGACTATGACTCTAGACAGCTCCTGCTGACTGACTCTGACACACACACACACACTCTCTCTCGATGTCGTTGTTATAGCATTTACTCCCGATTCCAGTGGCCGCTGCTTACTTCCATGAAGAGTTGGCCAGTGTGCCAACACCAGAAGACTGGAAACCAGAGTCTGAGGATGACGAATACTACCCCAACATTACCGTTGTGGCTTCACACGAGGGACAAGTAGGCCGCGCTGCTCATTTCCGTGATGTCCTCCAGCGTTTGAGTGGAAAGAAGATTGAACTCGCTTTCATTTCAAAGAATAGGCAAAAGCGTGGTGAAAAATACTATACTCCACATGTTGTCGGAAAAATAGAAGGGCAAAGGTGCATTATGGTGGATGATATCGTGAACACAGGAAAGACTCTTATTTCAAATGTGGATGAACTGCACAAGGCAGGGGCTGCAACAATTCATGCATGGGCTTCCCATGGGGTTTTCGGACCCAGGTCACTGTCAGACGCTCCTCAACGGATTGCAGAGATAGAACACTTGGACTATCTCCTCATCTCCAATTCCGTTGCAAACGATTCAATTCTCCCACCCAAGATTCGGCAACTAAATGTTGCACCCTTCCTGGCCGAAGCCATTGCTAGAGCATTGCACAATCAATCAATAAATGAAATCCTAAACTTAGATGAAGAAAGTGACAGGAGATATGACGGGTAAGGGCACCGGTAGGATAAAACCAGAATGAGTCTCCATATTCTTTTTTTTTTACTGTCCCATAGCTCTTGTACGTACAATAAATACCTACCAGTATCCTATTCGTATCGGTACGTGTACACGTGTACCTGGTACGATGTATTCTGGTACTTGCTTTCAACTTCGTTTGGATGTGGTGAAAAAATTCTGGACGTCTTGCCAGCACCCGACACTTTTTATGCCGAAAAACTAAAAAGCATCAATCTCACAAATTGGTTGGTTCTAAAGGGCTTTCATCAGAGTCTTCATGGCAAGGCATGGACGAACCTCAAGAGAGGCAAGATGAGAAGCACTCAGAGTTAAGACGGCATTACCGAGAGTCTGCTCTGCAATTGTCGTCTGAATGTGATGCGTCTATTGGGTGGGGAATAGCTCAATGGATGCTCGATCAGATCTGGGATGATCACTCGGTTGAGCCTCGTCAACCGATTGTATATGGCTGCAAAACGTGTGGCTTTATTATTCACCCTGGATATATGGGTACGACCATACGTCTAGCCAGCGGCAAGAAGAGTGAAAAGAACCGAACCCGTCGTCGACGAGAACAAAGAGTGAAACGGAAAGTGGCAATTTCGAAGCAAAAACAGAAGAAAGGCTTGAATGCACTGAAGAATGTCGATTCGCTTCCCAAAACAGGCACCAAGGTGGTCATTTTCAAAGATGATGCGAGTGTGGTTTTCGATCGCCATCATCTAGTGATTACCTGTGGTCGGTGCAGATCTTCTGTTCGTTGCAAAGGCCTGAAACGAGATTTACCTAGCTCCAAAAGTCTCTCGGCTATAGCCACTTCCCGGAATGCGGTACAGACGGAAGAGGTAACGCCTATTACAACTCCCACTTCGGACTTTGTGGCACTGCCACCAGATGCATCAAAACCTACGAACCGTCTGATCCATATAGAGCGGCAAAAGAAAAAGAAAAAGGCACCACCGAAATCGAACCTCATGAAATTTTTGAATTCTTTGAATGATTAACGGAGTTGTGCATTAAAAATGGTGAGTAGATAGCAGAGCGAACTGCTTCTTGATTTCGCATCGAAGTGACGATCCTATTCTTTCCCCGTCGGATCGAAACATGCAGACGTGTAGAAAGGCCCGTCCCTTTGCCAGTGGACTCTTGGGTTTAACTCAGATCGATACAAATGCCTTATAAGTCACTTTGATCCTTCGAAGCTTGTCCTAACTCTTGCGGATTTTGCTGTTCTTCTCCTTGGGTACAGACCCCTCTATTATCTACAGTGTTCGAAAGGCTACTGTTTGCACCTTTGATCGATATGTTGGACTATTTTGAGGAAGCTTGTTTGCCAGCAGTAAGTTGAATCTTGAGTCTCTGTTGATGAAACGGTCGCAACGTTGCATGCCCCACGACAATAGCAATCATCAAAGTGATTAAGTCATTCTTTCCCCGTCTGATCGACACTTGCAGACACAAAGAAAGGCCATGTCCCTTTGCCAGTGGACTCTTTGGTAAATTATGATTGGTGATTTGCTTCTGAACAACAGCCAGTTGGCGTTCTATTTTTGTCTCGAGCTTCGGGGATGCGACTTATGTTTGCCATCTTGATGTGTTTTCCTGCAGTATCTGATTCTTTCTTTGTCCTCAGTGATGCGAATGTTAGGACTTATCTCACTTGTCAGATGAGATTGATAACTGGGGATGACCAGTTTCTGGGCCAGTGCCCAAAGATAAGGCGTCGATACATATCCTCCGGCTTGTGATGCTCCAATGCCAGCTGTTTCCCCTGCTGAGCGATTTTTTTTCGCAGTACCGAACCCTCGGGAGATAAGTAATACTTAATCTTTTCTTTAAGATCAGCAAGGCTGTCATAAACCACAATGTTCACACCATTGGTGTATCCTGCGGGAAGATGCATGACGGGATCTGTCATGACTAATGCTCCTGAAATCAAAGCTTCCATCAATCTTAGATGTCCTTCCCAATGGTCTCGCTGAGCCACAACAATGATCTTGTGTCCAATTAGACCATCAACGTACTTGTCAGCTACGGAAATTCTTCCAACTTTCCCACGATTGCTAACCAATCCTGCAGTACCGGTGATGTCAGAGTTTTCGATAAGATCTTGGATCGCTTCGGTGACACGATTTCGTAGCTGCCCATATTTATCGTTGCGTTCGATCTTCCAAAAGTGTCCAACGTCTTTCGTTTGAATGTCACTAAGAGTGCTTGCCTTCAACTGGTCCAAACGATCTTGGATCCTTGATTGCAGAGATTCTCGAACTGGAAAGTCAACTTTGGCAATACACCCATTCCGGATGTGCTTTGCAAACGGTAGCTGTGAATAGTCCCAAGGTTCACCATACAGATCTCTAAAGGGTTTGTTGTCGTCGAAACATGTTGGTTGGGTCATGCTTAGGCAGCCATAATTCCGATTCTGCACCAAGTTTCGCACTGCTAAGTAATGATTTTGTCGTCCAATCAGTGCTGAAATTCGTTCTGGGCATCCAGTCTTGTGAAAGGAGCTACTGTCCCCGCGATCAACCACCAGGACTTTCGGGTTGACCAGCCCTCGTGATTTCCGTTCCTCGATCCGTCGAATAAGATAGTTGCATTTATCCCCTGCAAATAATTTCTTGTTGATCCATTTTACGATCCAAAAAACGTCGTCTACCTCTGGATCGATAGTTTTAGAATCGAAAAAGTACATCACTGAGTTCTGACCGGGATGAAACTTCACCTGAGACCGCAATTTCGGTTGGTTGCTTTGACTGTTGTTTTCTGATGATGACGACACAGCCGAGTTGATCATTCTGCTTTGCAGAGATATGGAGAAGACGGAGTGCAACACAATCAGTGTGGTAAGGAGAAAGAGTCCGCATCTTGCAAATGCTCGGCAACACCGAGCTGCATGTTTCATTTCATGATTGTGTTCTCCGATTGTTCATACATGCCGTACATGTTGTGTGATGGACCAGTCGACTAATATGACTTGAAATCCAGAAACAAAAACCTACAAAACCTATACTAACTGTATTACAAGTGCAAACGTCCAAATAGAAAGAGAACTGCACCGACGACAATTGACGATGCAGAAGACGCCCAGGTTGAACAGTGACAATCCTTTCCGGATAGCAGGAATAGCAATGATTGTAGATAGGAGAGGAGTGGGTGCACAGATGGTAGCTCGATATCCAACTCAGCCATCCCCCGTTCCAGTGGATCCAATAGATCAGGACAATCACCATGGACATGAGGATCAATCTGCTGACGATCTTTTCTTTTCTCTCACTTCTTCTCAAATGGCGAAGCTATTTCGAGCAAAGAAGAGCCTCTGTGGACAACCGGTGACTCTTACTGTGAATGGCACAGTATTCTGCTGGCGTGCGGTCTTGATGGATGCTGATGATGAGGAGGACGACGAAGAATCATCGACTACGGAATCCACAAATGAACTGATACTGTTTAGTGTGATTGTTGCTCTCCTATTACCAGTGAGCCACACTTCTGTTCCATTTACTTGGCATGAAGGAACTTTTGAGGATCATCTTGATCTTCATCAGTTTCTGAAGGAAGCAACCGCTTCCGAAACCAAAAGGGGATCAAGTGGTGATATTCGAGAAGAGGTTCGAAGTACATCAAGTGCTTCCTTATCAATACGCCGCGTTCATATTTCACTCGCTCGACTATGCCGTGTGCTGGAACGTGAGGAAAAGAGATGCCATTACGTATCTGAGCAAGCCAATGTGTTTCTAAAGATTCGAAGCGAGCAACAAAAGAAGTGGGAGCTACAAAAAGTTGTTGCTAATTCTTCCATTTCGACGCAACAGGGATCCAATAATCCAGCAAGTGCATCCTCATCAGTTATATCTAGCAGTACAACTCAAACTGGAAGACCAAGAAGGTCACGACATTCCAGGCAACAATCAATAGGAGACGAGATTCTTCTACATTCAAAATCGACGCCAACCATGAAGGAAGAGCAAGGAAATGAGCAAGATATACTGGAGCTCATGTTAGCAGCATTTCAGCATGGAACTGATTATCTGGTTGATGACAGTTCTCGTCAGCACAATGGAAATCTGGTTCGAGAACTCGTTCAGGTGTTTCATTCGTTATCGCGGAATGACTACGAGTATCCCCCAACTGCAGCTGCGCTGCTTTGTGAACGAGATGGTGTAGTTCATATCAATTCGCACATTGCTGTTCCCATTGAAGCTGCTTCGATACGAACCTCACAAAGCTCGCTTCGGCCTTACTTTACGTTGCTGTTCCCCCATGCATCCCCTTCTGAATTATTGCGAACCTTTCAATCCTCGGGATCCGCTGCCCCACAACGCCTACAGCAGCTATTGAAAACTGTGAATCCACAAAAGTCGCTATCCGAAATTGCTGTAGATGCAAATTTACCGCTTTACACAACCATGGAAATTGCTTCGTACTTGGTGGCTCATGGAGCCTGTGTGCCTTCCCCGATTGTCTCTAGAAAGTCGCGGTTGAATTGTTTGCACGTGGAAAAGATTCCCCAACTCGCATTGGAATTCTCGCAAACGTTTTCCAATGTCAATTTTTTTCGTTTGCTGGGGTTCTTGACCTCCTCCCAGACGTTGGGAGAAGCCATGGAACAAATGACCGATCTTGGCGATGATCAAGCGGCATGGTTGCGTGAATGCTGGCCACCTTTCAAGTCCATTCTAGAAACGACCAATGCTACAAATGTTGCCATGACTTATACACCTGATAACCAGGCAAGGCAGTCCAGTGGTGGGCCAAATCAACAACAGCAACCCAAACGACCCAGGCATCGATGGGTGGACGAACTTGAAGAGTTTCTCTATGCAATGACGGTTTGGTTGCTCTCCCATCGTGTCTTGACACTGACCCAAGAGTATTTGGTGTTGGATGGGTCTGTATTGGCTGGAGAGCCACCACCAATCCCACCCAAGAATCGTAGCATGACTGACACCGACGAGCAATTCTTTCAAGAATTGACCAAGTTGGACTTTTTGAATGGTGATATCTCGATCATGGCCTTGTCGTGGCGACTGGGTTTGGACCAAAAGAAGGTCCGTTCATGGGGTTATCGTTACCATAAGGTTCGTGTGATGTCTCGAATTCCTGCGCCTGGCGATGATTGGGAATTGGAGCTTTCATAGTATGCCTGCAACGAGATGCAACATCTATCTGTATTTTAATTGTAATTTTAATCTATCATGTAAACAAATAATACCAATGCTAAGGCTACCAATGTATGTATAGTGTATGCTGGTTTTATTGCAATGATAATATTAGTTCTATTTGCAGCACCCGTGCTGCTCAAAATTATGGATTTCTCTCCACTGGAGAGTGTCAAACGAGTTTCGTTTTGTACTGTATGCAATGGAAAATGATCAAGCACCCCAAGTGATTCATTTGGCATTGCATAGATTTTTTTCATGCATTCATCTCGTTGGATGTGCTATTGCATTTTGTTTTTTGTTTGCTACCTTGAAACCGCTGCGCCAATGGAAATTTGACATTGTGAAGATTTGATTTGATGACTTTTTTTCAGTCCAAAGTCATGTCATCATTTGTCATGTCTCCAATCACTCGTTTCAAAACAAAAAGAGGCAAAATCCCCAAGCTTCTTCTATTGGAACATAAGACGGTCTCGCTTCAGGAGTCGTCCATGGCATTGCCATCGACATTGGAATACTCCCGTCATTGGTCGACGACGTGACCATGCTGGACGACAAATGATTTTCATCCGAATGGTGGTGCTGGAGGTGCGTATGCTTCCTTTCGCAAACTGGTGCCTCTAGCAATTTCTCTCGACAACAGGGGCAGCTAGATTGAGCCATGAGCCATCGATGCAGGCATTTGTTGTGAAATGCGTGTCCACATTCCCTTTTGGGTGTTACGACGACTTCATTGCATTGGAATTCATTCAAGCAAATTGGACATTCCTGTTGCCCGTGCAAATCCGAAACGACTTTTTCCATTAGCGAATCGGCTATTTGAACGTGGCGGTCCACCTCTTTGCCGGCCTTTCCAGACGCATCAACACCTGCCGTCAACATGTCGTCGTTCTCTTCTTCTTCGTCAATCCATCGGAAATCAGAAAAAGGAAACTTGAACCAACCGTAGACTGTGCAGACAATCAACACAACGGCTTCCAGCGTAGTCATTAAGACCAATAGGGTCAGCAGTGCTGTAGACACGAAGGCAGTATCATCATGAAGGACGTCCCCGTCCACACCTGGCAAAATGTGTCTCGGCATTTTGTTGATTTGATCAAAGAAGCTTGGCAAAAAAAAGTTCATGGTGGAAACAAGAATGGTCGGGATGTGCTGGCTGGATAGTACGGAATGATCTTTTGCTTTTTGCTGTTCTTCTTGCTCTTGTTAGCAGAAGGTGTACACTGTTCCAGTGCAAACAGACAGCAGCAGCAAGCAACGAGAACGAGAACAGCCCCGTTGTGTCAATAACGAAAGTATCTACTGTGTTTGTAGTTTTTTCAAGCAATGACCAGATTTTCGAAAGTCCAAAATCAAATCGGAATCCATTTTGCTTCATTCTCATTGGTTCATTTTGGCTTGGTTTCGAACGGACCGTGTTCTTCCTGCTATACCAGATGGCGCCTGTTCCTCAAAAGGAAACCGATCTACTAGCACTACCACAATGTGGGTACTGTATTAGATACCCCAGTGGCAGTTCAGCATGTACAGTATCAGTATGATAGACTGACTTGACTCTTGTCCCTCACCCCCACCAGAATCAGGAGAAAAGTAGTTCATGCTGCAACATAACATCCACCGCCGTGCCGGAAGAAGCGCATGCTGATACTAAGAAGAGGATCATTGCATTATTCTACTGTTATCGGTGAATTATTCGACTCGCCTTGGGTCGTCTTGGCCCAGATAGATATGATGGCCTATTATCTACAGCTTGTGGGAATTACCTACCTGCCTGGTATGGCTGAGTACTTCTTTACACTCGAGCAAAGCAACCTAGAATTGAATCTTCAATGACACCAATAATCTTCACACAAGCGAGCTCCTAATCTCAATTTTTGACTAGGACAATGCTTGTCAAGATCAAATGTATACTTGTTGTTACGGGCTGATGGTGACTTAGTATCCACCACCACGAAGATGGATGTGGGGTCGGGACGGGCAGGTCAAGGCAATACCCGGCCAGATCCCTTTGATTCATTCGATTCTAACGGATGGAACGCAAATTAGCAATGATTGACTCATTCGATTGAAATTTATAATTCGTGCCGAACTCGCTCCAAGTCCCGTGAAGGGAGACAACCCGCCATTTTTGTGTTTCGAGTTCCCGTCGGTCTTCAAACCGGAAGGACTGATTATTGCATATGGAGAGCTTGTACAACAAATAAATCCTCTCATCCTTTTATAGCTTCCGTTGATCATCATGGCCATCCTTCCCCCATCGAATGGAGGCAAACCCACGTCTTCTAGCCAAAGTCCACCAAGTATACAGACATCTCGCAGCAGGACCAAGAAATTGAGTGATTTTGATGCCTATGCGTTCTCGTCACAGGTTTCCTACAGTCCATCACGAAGCAGTGCTAGCAACAGCCCAATAAGTAGAACTACCGGTAGCCCACTTAGTCCACGAAGTAATGAGAGAAAGAGATTGAACGAATCTGAAGTCTACGACCTCTCGTCACAAGTCGTTTACAGCCCAATGAGAAATGGTAGTCCAAAGTACAGCCCAGCTCGAAGCGATACCATGTCGGATTACAACACGGTTGTCAGTCACAAAACAAGCAGTACGGCATCAACGCGTTCCAGACGGCCTGGACAAGCCAAAGTTAGGCTGCAACAACAACAAATGGCGATGAGCTCACAACAGTCAGTGGCCACCAGTAGCCACTCTGTTTCATCCAAGAGTTCCAGTCTTTCGCGGCCACGAGGTTGGCACGAAACCATGAAACACGCCGCCAGTGCCGCCAATCGCAAATGGGAACCAAGACATGGCTTTGAACCGGATCACAATAACAATAACGGTACAACAAGGTCCTATTACACAGCGAATGTGTCAGATAGTCAGTCCTTATCGACGCTGGGAGCATCCTCGACGCCTCCAAAGCGTGATCAATACCAAGCACCGCTCATGATTGATATCGAAGGCGAAAATGAACGCATGAATGTCTTTGATCAATTCTTCGACCCATCTATGTATGAAATATAGGAGGTTAGAGAACAAATGATTTTTAAACAAAAGTTAAGTTTTCAAAATCACAATGCTACAGTATGTATTATATGTTCTTTGTAGTCTGAATTGCAGCCAAAAACGGAGGTACGGAGTGGTACATGCATTTCATCTCCCTTGTAGACATCCGATATTTCACTCAGAACCATCAAGATAGATCATCATAGACCATGAATTTTGTTTTGTCAACTACAGTATGGCATTGGATTGAAACAGCGTTTTCGCAGTCTTCTTCTGTCCTCTTGACGGCACTGTCACACGTGTGTATGTGTGTGGATACATCGAGACTCATCTCTGTGCACGCAGCCAAAGTCATTGTATTGTGCATATATTTCATCTACCTACATCTTGGCGAGGAGATTCTTGAGATACTTTCGTAGAGACACAGCTTGTTGCTGGCCCACATTTTCAATGTCTTGTAGATTTTTCAGAGTCACTTCACTGCTGCGAAGATATTCAAAATCATTTGATTGATTGTCCTCTGGCAAGAACCCATACTTGGAGAAAAGGTCAAAAGAGGTCTCGTGTCCAGTCCCATACTGTATTCGGACTTCTTTTCCTTTAGCAATTTTCCGCTTTGCTACGAGAGCATAAAAGGACTCTTCGTAGGCCTTGGTTTCAATTACTTGCATCTCCGCATTGGGCGACATCGAGGCATGGTTCAGAAAGTCAATAAATGGTATGAGTATAGTCCTCTGTAGAAGGCCTTCTTTTTTCAAATTGTCAGGATCATCAGGGTCCAACATTGCCACTTTTTTCAAGGTTGTGAATGCTCTGGATTGAACCAACCATGCTGCCAGCTGCAGTTCCTGCAGCTCAATCCCTGTTTCCTTAGAGGCCTTTTCGATCTCTTGTTTCCTATGGAGCATGTTTTCGACCAAAACTGGCACTTCTAAAGTTTTGATATCCTCGTCGGACCAAAAATCTGGTGTGGCATCAAAGTTGTCGTCTTCTTGCGTAGGGAGGCAGTCAAAGTACTTTGACCACTTCTCTGCTTCCGTTTCCATCATTTTGTGGAACTTGACTGCGTTTTCAATCTTATTGGCTGAACGAAGGTCGGAATCGACCTCGCTGGAATCGACAAAGGTCTCGTCAACTAGAATGGTAGAAACAAATGGAATCGCACATATGTACTCTCCTTCTTCAATTGATTCCTTGGCGAAAACTCCCCTCAATCCATTCCGAGAATGTCCAATCTCCAAGGTATCAAGACCTTCTACTTCTTCATCTTCCAAAAACTCAAGGAGGCCTTTGGTGGAAGGACTGTCATCCACAGTATAGGACTGTTCGATTGGTGGAAGCACGATCCCACCAAAGCCACGAGAAGGACCTACTGCCTTTTTGCGTGACCTCTTCTTGTTATTGCTAGCAAGAGCCAGACAGTAATCAGTCTCTGTACCGATGAGTAAGGCTATCAGTAGAATGTAAGGTGGTCGTATGGTAGTGGCTGTCATCATGCGTTGGTTGTTGTTTGTTGTTGGTGGTTCGATAAAATTAGTGCAGTTGATGGCTGGCTTGAATTGGATTCATCTGACTCACTTTCAAATCATCGATCTGACGTCATGCCGTTGTGACTTGTCCACCTCATCGTTCGTTTGGAAGAAAACCATCACGGAGGCGAAGAGAGCGATCCCCGGAATGCTGGTGATCAACCTTCAAATTTTTAACCGTCAACACTGTTAACCTCAGCTGAAAGCATTCGCCAATACAGACAGGAGCTCACACATCATGGTGGGTCGTAGTCTGTTCAAGCACTACGAGAAAGGACCTCGAAACCGGCGGTCCCGGGTAGATGGTGTCGAGGTCATGCAGGAGCGAATAGTCAAGTACTTGGATGAGGTGGATGCCAACAGTGTTTATTTTCAAGAGAACGTGCCGCATCCCGTTGCTCAATTTATGGCATCCGAGATGCTGCTCGAGAATATCATTGGCATGGGTGAATTTGGAACTGTCGTTGAAGTTACAGGGATTCGTTTGGACTCTTCAACTTCAGATGATGGTGATACTTCTTCGCCTCCATTGGTGAATATTCAACAAAATGTGGATGGATTATCCGACTCCATACGTTGCAAGGTGCAAAGTTGTTTCGAGCTGTCATCCCTCGACAACTTCGAAGTCCCTCCACTTGAAGAAGAAAGCGATTCAGGTTATGACAAAGAAAATATCAGACAACGTGACGAATTGCGATCTCAGATTGTCGACACCGTTTCTACAGAAGCTACAACAACGCCAATACACTACAACTATGCGGTGAAACAAATACGGCGAGATTTGTACCCGGATAAGAGAGAGGAAGCTGCCAAGAGTCTCGCGAAAGAACAGAAGTTTTTACAAACAATTCAACATCCAAATATAGTTCGACTCCGGGGTATCGTCGACAACCCTGGAGGTACCAATCACATGCTCGTATTGGATAAACTGAGTCATTCTCTGTTGCAGCAAATCGTAGACTGGAAAGAGGAACTTCCATCTAATTCGTTTGCATTTCCCTGGAAGTCACCAAAAGTACAAGAGACAGAGGCAAGAGTCTTGTCCGAGCGGCTATTCGCCTTGTACGATATTGCTCAGGCAATTTCTTTTCTACATTCAAAATCAATTGTCTTCCGTGACCTTAAGGTAGAAAATGCTGCCAAGAGGCCTGGGAATGGGGCACTGCAACTCTTTGATTTTGGTCTTGCTAGAGAATTGAAGGCAGTTGACCAAGTCAATCAAGGGGAGTACCACCTGACGGGCCTGACAGGGACGTTCCGAATCATGTCTCCTGAAGTCATACAATGTACCCCGTACGGCTTGAGCACTGATATCTTTAGCTTTGGAATTTTTGCGTGGGAAGTCTTCTCGGGAAATCTCAATAAATTGACTGCTCAGGAAGTGTGCAGGGGGCAACGTCCAGAATGTCGTGGAGTAGACTTTCCAGCATCGTTCGAATCTTCCCTTTTAAATAGATGTTGGAACGAAAGCCCTAACAAGCGGGCAACGATAGACCAAGTGTGCAAGATCATAGCTTCAGAGCTATTGAGTGGAAGGAAAGATGATGGTAAATCTGAGATTATCAACAGAGTGAAGCTGTTGCGACAAACTTCGACGAGTTGAGCTATTGTTCGAAATATCACTGCATGCAACACGCCTGTTTCCAAGCTTGTGAACTACCTATACCTGTTCAGGATGAATTTTTCAGGTTTTCTCTACTTCAGAGTTCTGGCAACACACGCATGAGGAACAGAAATTGTTTTTGCTATATTGCCAATGGTTGCCAGCATGCAACTTTAAATTTCCAGCGGTTTTGGACTTGCAACACAAGTATCGGGAACAGAATACGTTTTTGCTATACTGCCAATCGTTGCTAGAATGGAACTTTGCCATCATTAACAATCACAGTCTGGGAACAATTTGGAAAGGGGATGAGATGGACCTTAGCTTTTGCGTGTGTGCTGTTATGTTTCATGCTGTAAACACCAGCATAGTTCGCAGGAGAAGCCGAGAGTGCGGGTCTCATCTGGATTTCTTAAACGTTGTACTTCGCCAGTAGAACTTCTGTATGTGTCGGTGACTGAAGAGGAAATTTCATATTGAAAATGCAACCTCTATCTGTGGTAGCCCGATCTATTCCTTGGAGAGCACGGCTATCAATTGGGTAGTTATTTTTTATTTTATTGCAATGCCCCGTTGGTAATTTGAAATTCCTCTCTAGGAAAAGCAACGCGCACCCGTGGTGTCCCGTAAACATAGAACCCCGCGACCAACCATACTTTTCGACAGCGAGTTGGCCAAATTCAAATTTACAGTGCGCCAAAGGGAGCGGTTGTATCTTATCACACGAATATTTGACACCACGAAAAATTTGGATTCGTCGATTTTCACTTGTGATGAAACCCACATCGATCTCACTAATTAGCCACGCAGAGTCTGGAGCCAAGCATGGCTGTAGTACTTGAAGTCCTCCTGACCATATTGGTCGTGGATGGAATAACAATATACAAGTCCTACAACAAGTCAATAGAGTATGAATATGGTGATCATGGCTGACTACGTGAATTAAGAAGCCAACAACACGTGGGGCAACTGATGAATGAGCAGTAAGACAATGCGATTGGACAGTCACGGTGACTGGAATGAGTCATTGTTGTCTGTAGCATACCATTCAAGACAAGATTTCGCCGATATTAGAGCAGGCAGGAGAGCTAGCGAGGATACAGCCATCGCTGCAGTGTTGGCGTCATCTTGGGCGGCAGTAGCCCTGCTGGTTGTTCCTTCAACGCATCAGTTGAATGCAAAAACGATTTAGAAAGCAACGTTGGATATAGTTTGTGATAAACTAATAGTCTCTCACAACCTACTGCCGCATTGATAGTAGTTCTCTCGTAATATGCTTTCTCTAGATATTACACACCAAAGGTTTTGAAACCACGATCGAAATTCATGTGCTTTTTGGAAATTGATTTGCGTCCAGCATTAAAATGGTATAATAGTACGTAAACATCGAGAGCAAGAACTAGCCATTTCATTTGCAGAGAAAGTTTCAACGTATATTATTGTAGCGGATGTTGATAACAGCTATGCATTCTTATCGCATGGGACGCAGCCTTGCTTTTCCGTTGCCCCTCGCCGATAACTTTTCCTTGTAATCTATGGCTCGGCTTGACGGAACAAATGTGATTGAATCCAGGTCTGGTCCTTCCAACTTTCCGAATCGTTGGCGCAACGGAGCCATGATGTCAAATTTTCCAGCTTCTTTACGCTTTTTCCATTGATCTTTGTCCATTGATGTCAAGACGTCAAAGAGATTGAAAACTTCCACTGTTGGTTTGTCAGGCATTGATGGGTTCTTCTTCTTCATCTTGGTCCACGCATCTTGGAGATCTTCGTAGTTGAAGAACATGGGAGTCTCCTGGCGATTTCCACTACTGATTTGTTTAAGCTTTGGAATCTTTCGGGCCATTCCGCTGGCATGAAACACTGGAATTCCAACGTATCCATCCATGTGAGCATTTTGAGCTTCTAATAGAGATTTAGGTGGCGGCGTGGTCTTTCTCTCTCTTTTGTCGCGTCGTCGCATGAGGTTTGTCGCTTCAATTGCAGAATTTCCCAGAAGTGCCATAGTAGCAAGCTCCGATGGATTATCCCCAAACAGACCAACTCGCTCCTTACCTATGCAACGAGCAGCATAGAAAAGTTGGCGCTTGTCTGGCATGATTTTGTGCCTCAAAGATCCACCTTCTTCGACCGGCTTTAGGTTTCCGTTCAAAGGTTCGATTGGGTATCCAGTTGGAAGACCGTTGCCGAGGTTCGCAGCTGCCCTCAAAGCCTTTCCTAGTGAATTTGACGTAATACGAATATCTGATTTCTTCATTTGTTCCATTTGCTTCAGCTCAGCATGTACACCCAAAGCATCGTCGGGATCCATGAAGAAAAGGGTAACTGTTCGGTACTCGTTTTGCTCTTCGGAAATGGATTTCAGACTCCCAGCATCCTTTTGAAAGAGTCCACTACCGTCTGCACCGGATCCATCCATCTCAGTCAACTTTTCCATATTCATGTATGGAGATCCCCATGCTGTAGTTACTTGAAACACCGGAGAGCCCAAAATTCGGTCGTACGGCTGGGCAGAAGTTGGATTTCCAAGAATGCTGTTCAAGTTTAACAATTGACGAGCTTGCTTGATAACAGGCATGTCTGTGAAAGAGCGACGAGCTTCTATCACTGCCAGGCAAGCAAAAACGCATATTGTTGAAAGACGAGTCATTGTTTGATTGACTTTTGCATGCATGTCAAGTAACCCAACATCAACATGTCGCAATAGGGCATCATGGCATGTGTTCCAAGTGGAATGATCGCGCGATCTTATTGCGCGAAATCGAAAGGCACTAAACAAGTGAGTTGTGATTCTTCGAACAAAGGGTGTCTTGACGAAGGTGTCGAGGAGAGCACAAAGGTATGAAGGATACAGAATCTCTCTTGTCAATTAGTTTTTAAATCTAAACGCCATGCTATGGAATAGAATTTGTTGGATTGAAAAACGGACTGACTGACTGACTCATCACTCATTCCAATCTCCTCTTTTATCATCAATCAGTGCCTGGAAATGGACGAACTCCTGAAAACCTTGCACTTGAGTGAGTCCTCCACTCACGTTTTGAAGTAGGAATCCTAGAAATGCAAGGTTCAATATGGATATTTAACCTCTATCTTGTAAAACTGCTTCAGCGTCAGGCGACGAGACCAGTCTCTAGCAAAAAATTTGGAATAATCATCTGGCCAGACTTGATAACTTGTGTTCTTCCAAACTGTCGACTTGAAGTTGATTCTCACAATTAGCTGAGATGCATCACTGTTGATGCACCAGCACAATCGTCACGGCAATTGTATCCACACAATGGTTCGATCGCTTTCTTCTGCTGGTAGTGAATGAATGAAAAGTAAGCATTTGTTGATCCAAAATTTCAAAAGCGCCTTCGTAAAAACAATATTTCCTCAGCAAGAAATGAAAAGTTACGTATTTGCTTTTATCAATCATACGATTCAGACAGGGATAACAAGTTGTATCTTCAGTGGAAACATCAAAGCGTAGGTATCCAAGAAGAGGAGGACTTACAAGCAAACGCATGATCCCACAAATCGCTGGTTTCGTGTCATGCCGTTAACGTCGTCACCTCATGTCTAGATGCTGTGCACGGCAATATTTCTCCATTTTCAAGTGTGGTTCTTTGGAATAAGTACAGGAAGATCGGGTGGTGCTACCGGTAGGTCATGAGGGATTGGTTTCGGTGTGGTATTTTTGTGGATGGAACACGACGGTCTGGCCGGCTTTCAAAAGGGGAGGGGAGAACGAACATTTATCCAGTTCAATAATGAATCTCGGAAGAATCTTGCTAGAGGGCAAAACAAAGAAAAACCAATACAAACTCGAGAATTGAGAGAAAAGACGCATTTAAAACACCCAAAACAAGAATGCGATGGTTGATCCAGGAGAGGATTTCGAGGGATACATGGAGGGAATGGCAAGGGTCGAGTCTGAGCGAGAATCTACTCGGGACCTTCTGGAACGGCATGAAGAATGGCGGCAAACAACCTGGGCTGGATGGACAGTCCGACAAATGCAATCGTTTGTAAGGAATATTGAACCTACTGTGTCGAAAATAGCATCAACCTTTGGTGACAGCGATTCGGCATCTAGTGCAGTCATGGTAAATATGATACGCTTCGTTGCACTGCTTGTCGTCTTGGTTACAATCTATGTTGTTGCACAAGTCGTTCAGAAATTTGTTGGAAACGAACTCGTGATTGAAGAGGAAATCGTAATTGTACATGAGTATGAGACGGAGGAAGAAGCTGCGAAAGCTAGGAAAAAGGAATTTCGAGGGAAGAAAGATAAAGGGAATAAGCGACTCTAAGAAACAATCGAGCGATGAAAAAATGAAGAAACCAATTTAAATAATCTTCAAGCTGCCTAGTGATTATCTTTCCTGCTACGACTAGAACAGATTTCAGCGGTCCTGCTAAAAATTGAGGCATAGCCTCATAGAGCAACTCGACTAATCTCTCCGCTGTCTGCCTCTGCCTCGTCCACCACCTCTACCACCTGACCCTCCACCTGATCTCCCACCTTGGCGGCGTCCATTCCCTCCACGTCCTCCTCGTGCACCGCTTCGATCATTAGAAGCGCTTCCTCTGTTTCGCTCGTTATCATCACTGCCAGTCCATGGCCGCACTATTTCTCCTCCGCTTCGATCTGGAATTGAAGCCTTTTCTTCGGCTTCTCTCTGAAAAAGTAGACTGATCGAACTAATCAGTGCTTTACCATCTTCTGTTCCAACGACATCTTCCTCGGGGGATAGAATTTTCCTCAACAAAATCCGTTCCATCTGACTCCGAAGGTACTTGACAAGCGTCGCAGGCTTAGCATCAATCTTGAACTTTAGCCACCCGTCTATGGAGCAGATACCATGTGCTTGATACACCTCAAGTTTGCCACCAAAAAGCAAAAGTGCCATTATGCTGACTGTTGTACAATCTCGAACATATGTCTTGGAGGTCCTGACCATTTCGTGGTAGCAACAGTAGCGACTGTCCAGTTTGGATTCCCCAAAAGCAATGCTGCTTGGATGGAGATAAACATCCCCCTTTGAATAGCTTCTGAATGCGTGCTCTCCTGCTGCTTTCTTCGAGTTCGAGCATGCCAACTCCCTCGGAGCCACTATGATGTTTGGATAAAGTCCAGCACAAAGAACTGCCTTTAGCAACCCAGTGTTTGCAGAATTTGCGTTTTCAACGTTATTCAAACTCTTCAATTGAAATGATTTCGGCAAGAACCCGATGTCTTTTAGCAACCCAGCGAATTGACGTCTTTGGTCCTCCATTTGATTCAATGTGAGACGACCCAAAAAGTTATCCTTGAGAAAAGACTTCACCCCCCTATGTCCTTCCTCTCGAAAAACGTCTTTCCATTTTTTGAATGCATTGAGGATCGTTAGGTGATCACTGCACTCAGCTGCGAACTTTGCTCTTGCAGCGTCGGCTGCGTCACGCTGATCGAATGGACTGAGAAAAGGACTGCGGGCAGACATGGATGCTGCGATAGTCAATGCAGGATCGGTGCATCCAAGGAGAGCCCCATAGATCATCATCTTGCCGACCCGGGGATCCACTGGCAGAGTTGCCAAGTGAAAACCAAGTGCGGTTAGCTCACTCGAAACCTTCAAATCTCCGCAATTTTTATCAGTGGAAGAATCATTCTCGCTTGTTGGCCTTCGGGTTCCCGATCGTTCTTGCCAACTACATTCCACCGCCCCAAGAGTCTCTAGAAGGTTCAGCGAATTTGACATTGCAAGATCTGACGGTGGGTTTAGGGCTTTGCTCAAGAATGAAGTCGGCTCCCCAAGGTCTAAAATAAGAATTTGGAGAACGATATCCTCGATACCAACACGCAACATTTCTGGAAGTTGGTAATCTTCTAAACTCTTGTCATGCGTATGGCTAAAAGGAGGCATGAGATCAAAAACTTTGGTCTCGAGTCAAGGATTTCAACCATCTTACCTTGAGAATAGATGATATGCGATTCCGGGCCTAACTCGACCAGCACGCCCTCGCCTCTGTTTTGCAGATGCGCGGCTCACCCAACACTCAACTAGCGTCGGTGTTTCATTGACTTCGTCTCTACGATTTTCTTTCAGTTTGCCACTGTCCACAACGTAGACGACATCTTCTATAGTAATAGATGTTTCAGCAATATCTAAGTTTGGAAAAAAAGTTGAGAAACATTGTTGTCTAAGATTCTGCGAAACCAAAGGTGATACTCACTTGTTGAAACAACGATTTTCCTCACACCTTGGGGCGGTACGTCGAAGATTGCTTTCTGCTCAGCGGAAGACAATGATGAATGGAGTGGATAGATTACAACTTTTGATGACTGAAAGATTTCTTTCTTGTACATTTCATCAATAGCTTTCGTGATTTCCATCATACCTGACATACAAAAAAGATCAGCATCCGCATGGAAAGGAGCAAAAAAGCGGATATGATTCAACCTACCTGGCATGAAAACCAGAATGGCTCCCTCTTCCTGTGTCGTTGAAATATGTTCGAGCAGATCAGCAAGCAATGGATAATTGATTTTCTCCTCGTCGATGATCGACAGCGAGTGGATTGTCTCTTTGCTGTACTTCGGGTAGTAAAGCTTTCGCAAAGCAGATTTAGATACTTTTGGTGGCCGCTTGTCATTGGCTGGTAGCGCAAAATCTCCACCCTCCTGGACTTGATGACCTGTCATTTGAAGCACATCTTCGAGCCGAAACTCTTGTACAGGGTGCGCCCGACCGGGGATCGATACCACAGGGCAACCGCTGAAGTATTTTGCAAAAGCATCAGAGTTTAATGTTGCACTCATCAGGATGAGCTTCAGGTCCTTTCGACGCGCCAGCAAATCTTTGACTATGATCAGCAAGAAATCGGTGTTAAGGTCACGCTCGTGGACCTACGTACAAGCAAATATTAATGGGCTGATACTGGTTCGGTGTACCCGGTACTTTGATTCTGACGTAAGCTTACCTCGTCAACAAAAATATGTGAGACAGAAGCTAAGTCTGGGTCACACTGTAGCCTTCGCAACAGGATTCCTGTTGTACACAGAAGCAGCCTGGTGCGGTTCGACAGTTTCTTCTCCAACTTGATTGAGTAACCGCAAGATTCGCCAACTTTTTCACATCTCTCATCAGCTATGCGCTCCGAAACCCCGATCTAGTCCAAGAAAACGAATAAAATCTGTCAGCGCAAAGAAACCCAACAAAACCTTGCAATGCGCAAAAGGAGTGGAACTCACGGCACTAATTCGTCGCGGCTGTGTGACGATGATATTTGCACTACACAGTTAAAAAAGCATTTGAGTGATTTGGCTTTCAAATCAACTTTCAACGAGTCCGATGGCTCACCTTGCGCCTTGCCCATTCAGAATCAAATCATCGAGCACAAGCTGTGGGACTTGAGTTGTTTTGCCTTTATAGTGGATGCGAGTCACAAATAGTGAGCAGCAGACTGGACAGAAGCAATGTTATGTCACATGACTCTCTTACCGCAACCTGTGTCGCCGGCTATAACTGTAATTTGATTGTGTTTGATGGTTGCAACAATCTCTTGGTGCATTTGGTATGCAGGCAACCTACGATGTTTCATTAGAAAGAACAGCATCGATGTCCCATAGCAACGATCAAAATACGTACCTTTGACGAACGGACCACAGGGAGTGAAATCTTTTTGGTGAATAGAAGTGACTCCCTGTAGATTTCGAATTATTCGCAGATCCAACGTTCTTTTCAGCCCACTGCTCTGCCTGATCACGTTTTCGTTCTAGTTCTTCCCGAAGCTTCTTACTGATATTATGTTGGCGCTGAGATGGTTTCCCTGGTTTTGCTCCGTTATCATCTGACATTGTCGGTACTCGCGCCTCCGGTGAAACCAGCCATGGTTGATTCTTTTGCTGATCAATAACATCGTTCATCATATCCCCCATTTCACCGCTCAACACAGGAACTGGCCGTGGGATGTGCACCAGCTCGTTATCGCTAGCGTCTCTCTCAGGTTTGTTTAACCGAACCATCTCGAGTTTGGTTTTTTCACCGTTGACTTGGATAGCTTCATTTTCATCAGACTTGCTGGATTTGATTCCCGCCTTTTGCTTCGCTGCGTCATCGTACATCTGTCGCAATCTATCCATAAACGCATTGGTCATTGGTGTCCCTTCGTCATGATAGGTGCTTTCACCTGTAGCGGCTAAACCATCTATGAACGCAGCTGTCGTTGGTGTCGACTCAGGTTGAGATACTTTTGGAGCCTCTTCAATAGATTCTTCGGCTTGTTCATCATGGTGTGAAGATTCTGCACTTAGTTTCGCGTCTTCGACTATACCATTTTCTTTGAGTGAGAGTATTCTAGCATTCTTTGCCATCTCTCGTGCAACTGAGACGCTTTCGCCACGGTTGAATGCATCGTTCATGGCAGCCCGTGCCGCTCGTTCTGCCTCTGCTTCAACTCTCTGTTTTTCTCGTTCTGCAAGGGTTTGTTCAGCCATGACACTGCGGATCCTGCTACTTTGATGCTTTGCCTCGTGTATTCTCTCTTCCTGTCGTTGACGGAACCCTTCAAATTCCTTTTCTATTTGCTCGTCTCGGTCATATGCCATTTCTGCTGCCCTCAATTTTGCTTTCTGTCTTCGTCCAAGCTTCCCCCCCTCAACTTCAACTTCACTAGCTTGGGCGATAACACCGTGGCCTTGCTTTCGAATACGCAATTGTTCTGCTTCAAACTCCTTCCGCCGCTGCTGTTTGATGAAATCAATTTGCATCTCATGAATGGATTCTGCAAGGAAGCTTGCAATCTCGTATACTACAGGCACGCCGACACCAAAAACTGCTTTACGAGCGATTTCATCATTGATTCGCCGCAATAAAGTTGGCGGTAGAGATGGATTTGAGAACAGAAGTAGCGGAGCTTCAACAACAGGATACCCAGACCTCGGGAATACTTCGAGTTGACAGTCTTCCGACTTCGCTGGCTCCTCCAGTTCCTCGACAGGTACAATCTTTAGGCTGTAGTTAGAAATGTCACTATCCCTATAGCCAGCAATGATATCGACTTGTTCCGCGTAAATTGCTTGCAACACTTCGATCTCTTGTTTGCGCTCCTCAGCCGCAAACTCCAAATCTGCTGCGTTCAAAGGCTCCTTGCTCCGGCCAGACTTACTTCCCTCGCAAGCCTTCTCCTCCAACGATTCCAAAAGTTCAAGCAAAAGAGCGTATTCATCTATCTTCGACATCGCTTCTATATCCTTGATTGCTTCGCAGATTCCAGATGCTTCGGAATGATGAAACCCCATCTTCACGAACTTCAATATTTTTTCTTGAATTCGAACATTTCGTGACCACTCCTTGTCTGATGTGATAGATTTAGCGACTGAAATCGAGGGATGTGGGACTACTTTGATGTTGATACTCGGCATCACTGTGGAGCTAGATTTGTTTGTGTCTTGATTGGTCAGGAACCCCTTCGATAATTCGGCTTCGCTCAAATGAAGGCAAAGCCAATCCATCGCTAGTGAAATTGCTTCATTGGATTTCTTCGGTGCTGACTTTGCTTCGTCGTCTTTCTTGTTATCATCGTCGTGAATATCCCAATTCTCGATTGCTAAGCAAGCTCGGCATGCATTCGTTTTTGAAAATGACAGCCGTTGAGTAAGGTAGATGAAAGCCGCTTCCTTGTGTATTCTTTCTGGTATCTCGTCTTCCTTGACTTCGCTTTCGTTGGAGATCTCTTGATCGCTGGTCACCTTTACCTCCCCTTCCCACTCTGCCTCTTCCATGAGTCCACCCCCAATTTGTCCCACAGATTGATAGTATGCCTCTTCTTCGACATCATCGCCGTACTCTGCATATCCAACATTCGATGCAGCCCCTTTTCGCCGTCTATTCACCTCTTCACTCTCTGCATCTGGTGCTTCTGAAATGTCCTCCGTCACGTTGTCATCGTCGATCGGCACTTGATCGTTTACATCTTGGTCCATCTCCATTTCTTTCTCCAATTCGATGTGGTCATCTTTCCTTTTGGAGCGTGCAGACTCCTTGACACCCAAATTTTCCAATAGATTTGTTATAACTTCCAAAATGTCACCAGGCAAAGTGACTTTGTCCAATTTAGACTTATCAATGTAACTCAAAGCTTCTTCGGTCGTAGCCACTCGTTGTTTGGTCTTCTGGGACGCTTCCTGCTGTCGATTTTGAATCTTGTCAATCACGCGAGCAGTAGCTGCAGTATTAGGGTGTCTACCAACACGAGGATTCTTTTGATTCCCTCCATTATTGTTCCCATTGCTATCAGTGTTATTGCTTGTATCTCTGTTGTTCTTTTTCTTTTGTCGCTTCGGTGGGCCTTTTGAAAATCGAGCTCTGGATGGCGTATTCTTCAGAGCTTCAGCAGCAGCTTGGGTTCTTCTATTGTTATACCTACCCATCGTCGTGATAAAGTGAAAAGACCCTTCAGTCTACTGGCAACAAAGAAAATGAACTGGAAGTCACTTACACGGTTGTTCATCATTGTCAAATGAATTTCAAAATAGGGGTAAAACAAAGGGGCAATGACATCGGGGGATAGCATACAAGGACACATATTCGAATATCGTATCGTATATCATATCGTATCATAGTAGTACCGATTGTCCAAAGAGCATGTCGTAGCATAACTTCCTCATATCGTGCTGTACACAACCCAACCAGCTCGATACTAGTTGCTATTTTGTTGCAATGAGAAATAGGAGCCCAGACCTAGCAACGAACTGTGCAAGTATAAGTGTTTTTTAATAACTCTGCAATTTTTCCTTTACCTTACCCGTCTCCAGGACTATAATACTACAAGCCGACCGCGCATATTGCGAATTTGTCTAAACTGAAGAAATGAAGAAATTTTCAGCGAGGTCCTTCTGCCAGATCTACTTGTCTTCTTTTGTAAGAGGAAGCGATGGCCCAATTGATTCGTCTTCCTTTGCTGGCGGGAGCGATGGCCCAATTGATATGTCATCTTTTCTGGGAGGGAGTGAGGGTCCAATTTCTTTGTTTTGTTGTTGATAAGGTGGAGGTGATGGTCCAATCGTCTTATCAGAGGGGAGGGAAGGTCCTATCTCCTTTAGACTATGAGCTTGTGACGAAGAGGGCCCAATCTCAGTCCTAGTTTGAGGTGGCCCAACCGGACCAGTCGGTGGGCCCGTGGATGGCCCAACCCGTGGCCGCTTTCTATCATTGGCACTGGATTGACTTTGGAAGACGCGCTTTTGAGAGTTGTCATGATCACTAGCTCCATGCACCTTCGCGTACTGCTCTAATATCTTCATAAAGGCGGGGATCGGTTGCGCTTGTGGTCTGCGACGCTGTATCATTTGCAAGGCATCTGTCAGGGACATTTTCGCTTTTCTTTAGTATAAAAAATCATTGGATTGGATTGAAGGTTTTTCCACAGCCAAGAATTCATTTGCAAATTGTCGTATTTGTATTTGTCGTGTAGAAACAGCGCTTGACACCAAATTAGCAAGCAAATGAACTCAACACAAAATCGACAACAATTGACAACGCACCGTACTAGATAAAATAATGCACAGGTCGTTGATCTAGAAACGCCATGTTGACAGTGCACTAGTACGCTTCCATGATGAAGACCATTGGAAATGAACTTGACCACTGAATCGGCCGCCTCCAAGAGCTGAGGTGCACTCGTGGGAGCATCATAGACTGCAACTCGTCGGTACCGAAACAGATTCTTCTTCTCGAAAAAGTTGGGCACTCCCGCTTGAATAGAAGCTTCTTTACCCGGCGTTACATTTCTTGAAGTATACAAGAGCCCAATGTCGGTGTTTCAAGATATATCAGCATCTAATCAGTCAACTTGGCAACAAGTACTTTCACCTTGTTTACTTACAAAATGTGACTGATGCCATATCGTTCTAATTTCTCCAACGATTTCGCATCACTTCGACCTCCAATGTATAATGAATTACGTTTGCCTCCATTGGCGGTGCTGTACACAAGGCTCATTGGGACGTATTACAGTAGTAGTCCGCTCTTTGTAGGTACAGTACGTGTATGTTCAAATGTGTGTGCTTCAGCTTGTTTTGTTTTGTTTTCAATGATTCGTGAATACACAAGTCCCGGGTGATTGTTGGGCAATAATACCGG
>CAKOGP040000491.1:19681-59324 GCA_933822405.4 Cylindrotheca closterium | reverse complement strand
CAGTGTCGAGACAAGCAGTTTTGGTTCTGAATTTGCTGCTCTAAAGACAGGTGTTGAATTACTTGAGGGACTACAATTCAAGCTCAGAATGATGGGCGTCCCAATCCAAGGTTATTGTCATACTTGTGTCGACAATATGTCCGTTGTCAAGAACTCCAGTGTTCCTGAATCTCAATTGAAAAAGAAATCGAACGCTGTCGCATATCACTATGTTCGCTCCAGATGCGCAATCGATATCCTACAAATTGAATGCATCATTTCCGCTGAGAACTTGGCCGACGTTTTACCAAGATCCAACCTGGAACTGTTCGTGACCGTCTTATGGAACACATCATGTGGAAAGCAAAGCATAATGGAAAACTTGCTCTTTTGATTTAATTTTTGGAAAGGTCTTCATCCGTCGCCGGATATTGTCAGTCTTGGACAGTATTGGATGATACGTCCTCCCAAGAGGGGGTAGGGTTGATATTAGCCCAATTCGGAGTACAAGGTTCTCTGATACATCAGTATCACCTCGAGGGGACCGTTAATTGGACCAGAGAGTGTCCGTCATTCGTACGTTTAGATAGTTTAACCTAGAGATTCGCACACATCTTGTAAAATCCCCATGTTTGTCATCGTACTCGTTTTCGTCCTGAATCTCTGGACCGTGTGGCAAATCCGGGCATTTAGCGAAACCGAAACCGCCAAACCCGACTATAGGTTGTGAAACGCGCGCTAATTACTGATGACGCGGTAAAACTGAAAACTGTTTTCACACGGGGATATCCTAGAAATCCCGGGGAAAAAAAGGGAACTTTTAGGGAACTTTTAGGGAACTTTTAGGGAACTTTTAGGGAACTTTTAGGGAACTTTTAGGGAACTTTTGAGAGATTTTTTTACGGAACTTTTGGGAGATTAATTAAGACTCCCCAAATGCTATCCCTGCTTTCCCATCTTGCAAAGAAACTGTTACTTTTCAAATTGTGAATTATTATTATGCCATTGGCATCGGTTTTGGACAATCCAATGCTATCAACAAGGTCAACAATGAATACTGGAGCGATTGATAATGCTGGACAATAGTAGTTGAAGAATTGGAGAACCAGCGATGCGAAAAAAGAGCCTATCAAGGACAGTGCTGGAGAGACATCACCGAAAACATGGACCCAAACCATGTCTACTAGCAGATGGGCAATGGCGTACATTCGGCCAAAAAGTCTTGTTTAGAACAAGGTCTTTGTCTTCGCTCACTGGATGGTCACATCTATTATTCAAGAAACCGACAGAGGAGAACTTCAACGAGATTGAAACGTTTTGACACTATTGGAACTCGTTTTCGTTATACTATGGACAAGCATGAAGTCGTTTACACTGACTTTCTCGTTTTGATTCAATACGATATTGAGAATGGCCGTCCTTTGAATAGCGTCATCTACTATAGTGCAATTCTCTTTTATTTGTATAGTTTGTCTTTTGAGGGAATATTGTTTCGCAAAAGTTCCCTGAAAGTTCCCTGAAAGTTCCCTAAAAGTTCCCTAAAAATTCCCTAAAAATTCCCGAAAAGTCCCTGCAAGACGGGGTAATTTTCCGAAATATGGGTTACACACGGACAGACGGGGTCCCATTGCCAGCGGGATCTCCTGTCGATTCCCGCTTGACCTGCTTGACCAGCCGTTAAATTCTAGCGATGCAATTTGCCAAAATAGACCTCGCCTTCAAACACCTGCCGGAATATCCAGCACTGGCCAACGGATGAATGATCGCCATATGAGTAGACGACTGAAACCGTTGTTGCCACATTAGCTTCCGGTGCAGAAATAGGATTTCCATTTCCGCACGGTGCGGAAATAGGATTTCCATTTCCGCACGGTGCGGAAATAGGATTTCCATTTCCGCACGGTGCAGAAACCAGCTTCCGAGTGAGAGCCAGCTTTTGATACAGAAAAGTCTCCCCCCAATTCTCCCCCAAACATAACCTGTCTCTCGTACTTCATAATGAGAATTGACGTTTCAGCTTTCACCTTGGGCTACTACACTGTCAACATACTCCAACATGAATCAGTAACACCTGCAAGGAAACGGCCCAATTACTATTTTGATAAATGGAGATTTGGGAGAGAGGAGGATTGCAAGCACTGAAATATTCCCTTGATCTGATCCGCGATTGATCTTGGATGTTGTGTAATGCTGAATATGTATAGTTTACTATAGTGTCAATAGATCGCTATCGGAACAGGAGCTAGTATCTAGCCACCGGAGGGATACAAGAACTATGGGAGCTGAGGCACCCAAAGCTAGTTGTATTCATATATCTCTCCTGACATTTTCTTTTGGCATTCTCCACTCCCTACCGGTATCTTTTGGCGTATGCAATCAAATACTTCCCCCAATTTTTCTTTCCCTTAAAGAAACCTTTTGGCTCCAGCTTCCGAATGCGGAAATGGAAATTCCATTTCCGCATCATGCGGAAATGGAAATTCTATTTCTGCATGATGCGGAAATGGAAAATCTATTTCCGCATGATGCGGAAATGGAATTTCAGAGTCGTGGATTCCAGATTCCACATCCGTTGTATTCACTGTTGTACGAGGATGTAGTGCTCGCAACGCCGATTTGAATCGTGTGCAAATTTGATTCGAGCTTTTTCATTCCGCGTGCAGACGACGATGACCGTTATTTTTTGATACATTTGTGTTGGCACGCAACCCCCTTGAGAGAGCGGTGACACCCGTCTGTCCCCTTGTCCTTATTTATGAAAATTACCCTGTCTTGCTGAAAGTTCCCTATAAGTACCCGGGAAGTTCCCTAAAAGTACCCGGGAAGTTCCCTAAAAATCCCCGGGAAGTTCCCTAAAAATCCCCGGGAAGTTCCCTAAAAGTTCCCTTTTTTTTTCGGGTGTCCGTCCGGACAAACGGGTCATGTTATAACGTTCGTCTTTTCCGCGCGGAAACACGAAATTTCGATGATCGGAGAATCTCGAAATACACGTTTTTGCCACACGGTCCTGGTACAGTACGTGTACACTCGCTACTCAATTTTTAACTTTTCGTGTCGTTTGGTTTGGTTTAGTCATAAGCCGTGTTCCCTGCGCGAACGGGTACACCCAAAATCAAAATTTACTAGTAATTTCCCCCTTTTTCAACATTATTACACCTTTTCGAACAGTTTTCCAATTTAACTTCCACACACAACCTTCACTATTGTTAGTTGAGTTACATGGTGTATTTGGATCTTCAGTGGCCAAATTTGGCGACGAGGACTTAGTGGCTGAAATTCCGGTCGGAGTAGTCAAATATGCGTAGATTTTGTACTGGCTCTACACATGAGGCAATTTGTGGTCAAGATGTAGGCAATATTGTACCTTCAACAAACTATTTTCAATTCTGGCTTCTGCACACACCATTCGGTATTTGTAATAGAGCTAGATTGAGTACTTGGATGGAGGTTGTCAACATTTCGCATAGAGAAATAAGCAGTATTAGGTGATAATTTGGAGGTTTTTTGAGCTTGTCGTGGTAGTCGATTCGAGGATTCTCAATCAGCGATCTCAAAATCACCAACTCCAACGCTAGTTTTAACAAATTTTGCCAAAATGAGATCCAAGTACACCATCTAGCTCAGTTACAGATTGCGCATAATGTGTGCAGAAGCCAGAATCGAAAATAGTTTGTTGAAGGTACAATATTGCCTACATCTTGACCTCATGTGTAGAGCCAGTACAAAATCTACACATATTTGACTACTCCGACCGGAATTTCAGCCACTAGTCCTCTTTGCCAAATTTGGCCACTGAAGATCCAAATACACCATGTAACTCTACTAATAATAGGGAAGGTTGTGTGTGGAAGTTAAATTGGAAAACTGTTCGATAAGGTGTAATAATGTCGAAAAAGGGGGAAATTACTAGTAAATTTTGATTTTGGGTGTACCCGTTCGCGCAGGGAACACGGCTTATGCACAGTTTGATTCGGAATAAATAACAAGTTACGACGCGTCACACACATCAGATGCAAACTCCCCGCAGCTTTAACACCATGCCTCGAGAAAAAATGGACAACGAGAACTCCAAGAAGCAGTCGGAGGATAGTATGAAAGAAGAAGATGTGGGCGCAAGTTTCATCCCCGAAGACTCTCTACCATCCTCGACTGAAACACTATCGCGGGCTCAAGAACATCTGAATGATCTTTCCATAGATTCGTCGAGTCTCAAACATGTCGACATGACTCGAAAGTCTTTCGAGCATGGGTCTTGGGGTTCACCGACTTGCTTTGCATTTGGAGAAGCTTTTCGCAAAAGGCAAAGTCAAGATAAGGTGGGCGAGAAAGAGAAGCTTCGCGAAGCAAGAGAAGCTATACATGGATTCAGCGAGCTGCTGATAGCTCAGAATAAGACTCCTGGAGAAATTGACAGTAGCCCCTTATGCAAGACGTTTACATTCGAAGGCCAAGCACGAGATAGCGACGGGTCCCAGGATCTGGAAGTTGACGCACAGCCCTTTTATTCAAGATACAAGGCCGCAGTTTTCGTGGTTCATCAGACTCACGGTAAGGTCACATTGTAGACCCTCTGCAGTTTTCTCTGTACAATCATACTCATCGGACGATCCTTTGATTTAAAGGTATGCTCTTTCTGCGGCAACCGAACGACGCAAGCCCAGTGGAAATACCCGGTGGGTCAATTGGAGAAATTGAAATATCAAGGGCTGGTACGTCCTTGCCCGTTGAACATGATTGCCATTGAATCCTCAATCTAACAATTGTTATCAGCTTTGAAAAGCTCGCACTATAAGATGCAGCTCCAGATTGCTGCCAGGGAGGCTGCTTGTAGGCATCTGTACGAACAAACTGGAATGGACGTAAGATGTGATTTAGATCAGCTGCAACCAGCGGTACTGTATCTGGAACCTCCTCTCGGTAGCGATGGAAGTCGACTGCTTCGAAATGAGCTGAATGGCGGCTTGTACTACTTTTTTCGAACCTCGGAGTTGGTTGACATAGCAAAAGTTGCAAATAATGGTCGAGCGCTGAAAGAGCCGCTGGAACGAGCTTGCACAACAGCTGAAACATTCAGCGAAGTGACAGCTTTCAACTCGGTTGTATTTATCAACGAGCCAACGAAAGCGTTGGAACTTCTTGAGAGCCACGGAGATTGCGATTCAGCTGTGGCGTTGCAAATGGTGATTGCAGAGAGTTGTGCTAACCCACAAGCTGATTTCAACGATCCCAGAATCCATGAAACGGAGATTCTTGTTCAACGCACCGAAGAAATCGAGTTACAATCGAAGCAGGAGAGAAACAAAAGGCGTAGGCAGAATTTTGCAGGCATGAAATTCTTGCGATCCACAATGCTTTGCTTTCGAAAAAGATGAAGCTCTCATGTTGGACAAGAGGATTCCCCTCCAATGCGTTATTTTGCCATCTCGTTAGTGCAGAGCAAAAAGATAGATGTAACATGTATCGATTATCATATTTGAAACGATTAGACATAATATGGCTTCATGAGCATGTTTTCCACCCATGGTTCCACGAACAAACGTGTCACGAAGTAGAAGAAAATTCCCAAACAAATACTTATCGGCAGCGCTGGAAGAGCTTGATGGAAGACTGAGAGCAAAACGAGAGTCCCACCGAGACCAGCGAGGATGACGAGTACACATGCGACAAATGTGGTGAAGCTGTACTGAGCTGCCTTCGCGACAAGCACAGAGTAAAAAATGAAGTCTCCAAGACCGAGGCGAATAGTGTTACTGGTTTCCCCGTTTTCGAAATCCTCCGTGGACTCTGCAAATACTCTTCCCAGTCGGTCAACATTTAGGACTCGCTTTGGAGCGCCATGTCTATCGCGCTCAATGAAGATAATTTGGCCGCTACGTTTCGTTTTCTCGATTCTACCTCCCTGCTGTGGTAAGCGGATCACGACATTTGAATTCAGCTGCGCTGGAGTTGGATTTTCTGGAATGTTCACCCCATTCGATTCATCAGTCCTGAGCAAAGGTGCGTTCGACGACTTAGCAGAAGCTTGGAAAGTTCCTAAAATGGTTTCGGATTCAGATGGTATGGATAGCACAGGCAAGTTGTACACTCTTGCTATTGCAAGCGGAACCTCGATGGTGCCATCGACTCCTTCCGCCATTCTATTGTTGATGCTGGGAGAAGTGTCTTTACTGCTCTTTGCTCTTCCAGGACGCCGGGCTTCTGGCGGTAATTCTGCTTCGTATAGCAAACCAGGCATCTCTGGAGCATCATCACGAGACATTAGATTCACAAGTGCCTTCAAGGGCCCGCAAGGTGTCAAGACAGCGCACAAATCGTAGAGCGCAAGCATAAACAGAAGCGTCCAAGTTGTATATTCGTCAAAGTAGTCAAGGTGCCATGCCAAGATGACTGACGTCGAGATGAGATATCCTTGAGTGATTCCCTTGGAGACTCCTCTGCCGAAAAAGATTGCAAGGACTCCCACGGCGGCGAAATTCCACAACACCAGAAAATAGGACAGCTTATCAACAGGGAATCTGTAAATCTGAATTGCGACCCAATACATGTGACCTCCCAAGAATCCAAGCAACGTAGTAGAACATAGCATCATATAGCCGATTAAGCACTTCATGCATTCAAAGCGATAAAGCATCACAATTACAAAGGTCATGAGACAGATCACTGAGACCATAATCAACCCATTTGCTAATGCAAAACCAATATTTTCTCCAACGGAAGATTCACTGTCGATTTTCAAAATCTGGTATGCTTGCGCCATCTGTTGCGCTCCTTGTTCAACTGTATCTTCGTTATTAATAAACACAACCGCAAGGGCTGCAAGGACCATGGTGCACGTTACTTCAAAGAAATTCAAAGTTAGTGGCGAGATTCGTAGTTTACTTTGCTTGGTTCAAGGCCGAGCACTTTGGACTCACCTGGAACGACGATGGCATAGAAAGAAGAGGTACTATATAGTAACTCGGAGATTGACATAGCATAATCATACTCGAATTCCTCTTCAACGCTCTCTTCGTCTATGAAAGTCTCGCCGTTTGTTTCAACAGAGGGTTCAGCTGCTTCAACTATTGCTTCATGGTCTGAAGCGCCTTGATTTTCGTTTTCGTCATCATGCTGCCTCCTATAATCGTTCTGGAATGGCATGTCTGCTTTGGGAACTATGCTCCTCATGATTGCTGGCTTTTCGACACTTGCAGGTCAAGTATTGGTTTAAGACAAGTTTATTGTTTCTAAAAAGTTGATTTCTGAAAAAACCGTTTGGTTTTGGTTTTAAATGTGCGCATGCAGAGACCAACGTTCAAAAGCGGGCCGGGTCTTCAGGAACACCCCGGCAAATGAAACTGCGCGGGGTCGACTGGGAATTCTGATGTCTTTCAATAATGTTGGTTATTGCTTCGTAAGTATTCATCGCATGAGAACAGATACTGCCTATGGCTATCTCAAGAATAGATGCTTTGTCCAAGATGTTAGAGGGGCCAACATGTCTTTCTGTTATGCCGTTCTAGTATTCCTCATGGTTGAAGCGTCACTTTCGCAAAACCATTTTCTTTGGACGGAAAACCACATGGCACATGAAGTCTATCATAGACTTCATCATTTGGAGCTAAATAAATTTCACGAGAGCAACGAAGATACCTATGAACAGTATTACAACACTATTGCTCAACACTCTTCGATTTTTTATCGTAGGACTATGCTTTTTTGTGTTCTCCTTTTTGTATCTACCTTAGAACACTGACGGCCTGATTTTGCCAAGCGATAACCTCATTAGACTCATGATTGTTACGATCAAGAGTTAGTGTTCCTTTGTGAGGCGGAGGTCTGCTGCAACGACTACAATTTTTACATGCATAGATACGACATTGAACATGTTGGAAAACAATAAGATGCGAAATTTGAAAAATGCTTGTGGGGTTTTCCCCAAATTTGAATCTTGAGATAGCAACCATGATGATCCATCCGTTTTAGCCATTAAGTAAATGACGTGTTGAGCAATCAATAATGGCCATTATTGATTGACTCAACCTATCTTGAGTCAATCAATAATGCGCATTATCGCACGCTCAATTATTGTCCTCAGCTATCGTGGACAGTCACGATCTATCCCGCCTAAAAATAATCCATCTTTAAAATTTTTTATTAAAAAAAACAGAAATCAACAACACAACTATGGGAACCTTGCAAACGTAACATCGTATTCATAAAATCAACGACCATTCAACCACCAACCATGCCAGCTATATCGCCCTATGCTCCTCCGCGGAGGAATCCCTTTCTAAGACAGACTTCATCATCATTGTCTCGAGTTGAGTCACACCTTTTCAAACGAAAGTCGGTGGTGGCGGTGGCATTAATCATGATCGCACTGAAATTCTGGACGGATAGATCTAGGCGCCAACGACTCATCAAATTACTTAAAAAGCAACCAATTTTTGGAGGATTTATCGATTGGATTGAAGGAAGACTGGCTTTGAATAAAGCTGAAATGGGCAGTGAGGGTACCCTCGCGGAATTTTCTCGTTCTATCAAGGCAGATGGCTTCGTTTCTTCACTTCAAAGGCTGCACGACAATCAAGCCACCATTCGCAAAGTGCTGAATTTTTGGTTCGGTTCTGGGACACCAGATGAAAATCAGAAGAAATTGTGGATGATTGCTTCTTCGTCTCACAAATTGCGATTGAAAGTGGATCGTGAAATTACCGAAGATTTCGAAGCTCTTTTGGTTGAGCTTGCGGAAGGGGAAACCAGCGATCGTTGGAGGGACTGGTGCTTTGATACGGACGGAATTTATGGTATGCAAGGAAAGATTGCAGCGATCGTGGTACTAGATCAATTTTCGAGACACATTGAGAGAAACCACGAAACTCACAATACACAGCCCAAAGTCCCTTTTGCAAAATCCTTCCTCGACAGTCTCGCCCTCAAGACTGCTCAACTTTTTGTCGATACCCATAAGGACGAGATTCGGTGTGGAATGGTACCTCTTCCGATGTACATATTTTCACTCATGCCATTTCGCCATGCCAGTACCATCGAAACTTTGGAATACGTCCAGCGTTCCATTGAGGCGAGTGCATCAATGCATGAGCAAATGCGAGACATGTTGGGTCGCTTTCGAAAAGCCACCAATCGACGGCTGGCTCTGTTGCAAGATGAAGCTCGACGGACCGGAAAACTGAATTCATCCGAAAATGTTTCATGTGGAACTTTCAAAGACGAAGCTATCCTCGAGACATTTGCCTTTGAGACCGAAATGGAACCGGCTAAGCAGCATCTTTTACACAAAACGATTGCTGCGTTTTTGGCGGGCCAAGGAATTCATGCCAGGGACAATGAGCCACCAATGGCCGTCATTGTTTCACTCTCTGGCGGTGTTGATAGTATGGTAATCGCGTCTGTGCTCTCCCATATGAAAAAGTCATGCAATTATAGCTTGAATGTCGTTGCAGGTACGTTCTGAACAGCAAGCTCTTGGAGGATTGTGTCATCGGATCTCATTCTCCCTTGACACTTCTAGTTCATATTGACTACGGAAATAGACCCGAAGCTTCTGCGGAGGCTGACTTTGTTAGACGGTATTGTAAATCGCTAGACATTGAATTCATATGTCGAACTATCCAGGAGGTAACAAGAGGTGTAACATCCCGCGACGAGTACGAACGCATTTCGAGAGATATCAGGTATGCGACTTACAGGGAAGCGGTCGCAAAGGCAAGATCGGACTTGCACCAAGAGGACATGATTGTTGGAGTCATGCTGGGACATCATCGTGGTGATTTACGGGAGAATGTTCTGTCAAACGCGCACAAGGGGTCAGGGCCTTTGGATCTTGTGAGTAGTGTGGACTTTGTGTCTCTAGATGCAATTTGTGATTATTACAACTGACACCACCATTGATGCTGCACTAGTCTGGAATGACAGCTGTGTCCCAAAATGATGGTGTGACACTGTTGCGACCCCTGTTGTCACTGGAGAAGAGTTTTGTTTTTGATTATGCACATACATTTGGTGTTCCATACTTCAAAGGTATGTATGGCCTGAAGCCATGGTACCCCTCAAGTCAACCCAGCCAGCGCATACTGATTCCTCCTGTCACCCTACCTAACAGATACGACACCACATTGGTCAACAAGAGGAAAGCTACGAAACAAATTGATTCCACTTCTTCAGGAAATATATGGGGACGGCAGCATGACCAACCTTAGCAATTTGGCTACTGAAAGCGATGAATGTCGTGCCCTCTTGCATGGATCCATAATGGCTCCTTTTTTGAAGAGTGTCACTCACAAACCAATGGGTATTATGTTCGACACAGCTCCATGGAAGGACCAAGGCTTCTTCTTTTGGAAGTTTGTATTGAGAGAAGCACTGCATAGTGCAAAACTTGGAATGTTCTCAGACAAGAGCGTCGTTTCTTTTCTCAAACGCGTCAAAGCAAATGTCGTCAAAGAAGGATGGCTTCAGTGTCGGAAAGACTACGGAGTCTATCTGCAACAGGACGGAAAAGTCTTTGCCTTTCGTTCCTCAAGCTTCCCCTGGAACAAGAAGGCCATGTTCAATGTTTATGGACAAGGTAAGGCAAGAAACAGTCTTTTGGAGCTCTCTGCAGGAAAGTACCTAAACATGAGCAATTTGAAATTCCAGTCGTGGAATTTGACACAGACAAAAAGGTTGGACCTTGGGTCGTTCGAACTGAAATCGTTAGTGACAAAGGTGATTGCCCAGAGAAATTTCGACTGGCCCAAAAAGCTGTGGCATCAATGGAAACATTCATGGAAGGAAATATTGAGTACTACATCGAGTGCCCCACTTGGTACGTAAATGGCATCTTTCAGCCACGACCATTAGTTTTCTGTGTTTTCAAGAAGGCAGATCGTCCCATGGCGTGGAAGAATTTAGACCTAAAAGTCCAGTCAACTATTCCTCTGGTTGGGAATGATTTAACCGCCATCGGAGCACTCCAGAGTCCACAAACTATTGACGGGGAGCAGAATCCAACGCGACTCGTACGAGTCGTCATTAGATTAAAGAGCTAAGTCATCGGATGCCTTTGTTGTCTGCCGACTACTCATGAAATTTCGAATTGTCAGTCTCGACGGGAGAGGGCATTATGGCCTTGTTTCAAGGACTGTGAAGGATAACTCTCACTTGAAGCAAAAGATGTTGTATTAAAAGGTTTGGACATTGTCTAGTTGTTCCTATGAAAATACTTCATAAGACATGGATACTGTAGATACAGCACCGGTTCGTACCATATGGTACCATTACCAAAACATATCACATTGAGAAAAGATATGCACAGAAGAAAGGACGCGATAGTAGAAAAAAGTGTGTCTTTGTTTGGCTAATGGGAAAATACAGCAAAGCCGGCTCAGTATGTGCTGGGTGTGAATTGGGTAACGGCTGTTGTCTGCCATTTTGTGTGGAAGTGGACAGAAACTGCTGGAGACTCTTCCACCAGGTGCCACTGGACCAGCGGGAACATGTTGTGGAGATATATGAAGCGGGTCAAGCATCATTTCTGGGCAGACTAGGGCCTCTTGCCACGAAAAAGCGACGAAAATCAACTAATGCCTGTCTCGGCTTACATATAAAAATCTTGACAGAAATGGCGCTACACTAATTCTGAGTTTTTCATCAGATTTGGAGTGGTTTAATTGATGGATTCGTAGGTTAGCAGCTTATCGCATTGACATCTTCGTGGTCTCGTAAAAACGTTCGTAACTACATCAATACATGTTTTTAGAAAACTCGTGATTTTGGAAACGAAAAACAAATTGGATTCAATGGACTACATTGAAATCAACGGAGAAAGGGGAAATGGAAACAACCAACTGTCATTTTTTTAAAAATTTGAAATTACAACAGCAAAATCGCACTGTAAATCATGAACACCAAACTTTTCTGGGAGAATGTCAACAAGCGTATGAAGTATGAACGAGCACAAAGACTACAGCGACGCCGAAAGGCTGGTGTCAAACGCAGCGTTAAGATCAACCAAATGGATGAAGAAAAGCAGCTCCAGATTGAATGTCTTCTTCAGGTCCTCGAAGAGTATGTCACTGCGTCTTTATCACATCCGGAGGAGCCTTATCGCAATGAACAATTATCCGAAGATATAGATATAATTTATATTGCGGTACAGAAGCTGAAGAAAGATATGGCGGATGATGTGCTCCTCGCCGCTGGCATTTCGAGTGAAGCTGAGGACAACGCAAATGAAAATGAAAGCCCGGGATTGACGTTAGCACTAAAAGTGCTCGATGATCTGGCCAATGATACCATCACCAACAAAGAAAATGACAAACACGGTTTTGCTACTTCTTTGCATGCGAACGAAGAAGAGTTTGAAGAGGGAAAAGAAAACTTGACGAAAAATCTCGTGGAAACTGAAAGTTCTGAAGTTGTTAACAAAGATAGCAGCGTTAGTGGTCCTGAGATTCTCTCTACAAAGAACATGAGCAGTGGTGATAATGGTAATGAAAGTGAAGTTCTAGCTTCAACAAAAGATGTGTCGCAAAACATCCATCGTTCTTCTGACGAAAGTAATGCGCCATCTTCACAGCAGTTGTCATCAAAACCATCTAAAGAGTGCGACATCACTACGGACGCTGTAGCAGATGCAACTGACACTGAGGACAATACTAGACCAGGTGCAGTTCAAGTGGATCAAGTTGGGAGTAAAGGCGAGGCACTCAAAATTGGCGATGGCAGAAACGACAACCATGATGCTGAGGAAGTAGGCACGAAGAGCGCTGGAGTGGTTGAAGGCATCGCCGAAGAGTCTCAGCATGATGATGCTACCGTTGATGATGCTGTGGAATTAAATGATGCAGGCATTTTTTCCGATCCGATCAATGTGGCAACAAATGCTAATCTCGTAGAATCGCAGTCAGCCGCTGACAAAAGCAACAGGAAATCTGTGGATACAACAGAACCTAGGCAAAACAAAGATACCCTTCGTTTCTTGAAGAAGCCAAAGTTTGCAATCAACAGGAAGAAAAGTGACAAGCCATCCATGTGGAGTCGAACAATGGATTCGCGGTCCGAGCAACAGGACTTTTCACAGTTCGAAGAAGACATGAGAAAAGAGAAACCAAAATTCAACGTGAAGGGCGACAAACTGTTACTGAAGGCAATTGCTTCGCTAAAGAAAAACTTGAGTCAGGAGAGAGCAGAAGAAGGACCCAATCCTGAACCTTTGCCACCAAGACTTCTCGATGCAGTAAACAATTTGGACAGCAGTGCTGAAAATGCGAGTCAGTGAGTGGCCATCGCAATAGTGTAAAGAATGTAGCTAGTTTCGTTTTTGTGCAAATTAATGTGACCTACTATTACCATGATGCTTTCTTTTTCTATTTCACTTCTGATTGCTATAACAACCTAATCGTCTTCCTCTTCTTCTTCGTCCTCATCTTCGTCTGATTCTGATTCTGACTCGGAGTCTGATTCTGGCTCCGGAGCTTTCTTTCCTCCCTTCTTGCCAGTTTTAGGAGCCTCTGTGGGAGAAGGGGTCGGTGCCTTCTTGGTGCCCTTTTTTGTTGATTTCGCTGCCACATCAGATGATTTTTCCACACTTGTTACAGTATTTTCATCTGAAATGTTTGCGACATAGGACTTGGAAGTCTTTTCTTCAAACTTTTGCTCTAGGATCGTCTTTTCCGCAACGGCAGCAAAAGACTTCATTTGTGATTTGGCAGAGATGCAGATTTCGTCAACCTTGTCCCTGAGAACAACAAGAATCTCCGACTTTTGTGTTTCGGCCTCCTTTTCTCCCTCAGCCTTCGTATCATCTGCATCCCGGTCCAAATCATTCTGGAACTCTGTCTTTTCCTTCTCCAAAGTTTCATCAGCCTGGTCATTAATGAATTTGTGGACATCATCCTCCAACTGCGATCTAATTCCCTCTTTCAATGTGGTAATTTCGTCTTCGGAAAAGTCGACCCCAGATTCGGATAGCAAATCTGAAAGACGGCCTTCAATGATCTCAAGTTCCTTTCCCATTTCCTCTGACAGCATGTTTTCATTCATGCTTACTTGCTCCTTGACAGTTCGCTCAAATTTACTTTGGGCGTCGGAAAATTCCGCGTCTTCATCGAGTCCAGGGTCGATAGCAGCCCCTCCACCACTCTTAGGGTGATTCACGATGTGGTGCTTGGCTTGTCCGCCAACAACCTCGGCTCCAGCATCTTGGCTTCCTCCGCTCAAGGACAATACAAAGAACAACGCAACCACAACTGCCGCAATGCAGGCGTATCTCTTGGTTCTTGATTGACTGTTTTCCAATGCAAACAGCAAATAGTTAGAAGGCGCAATTGGTGGGAATGAAATCGGGCTGGTTTGCAGGTAAAGTTTCGCTGTATGCTTTGGAAACAATATAGATGCTCTGTCAGTATAATTGAAAACTCACGATTCTTCAGCTCCAGCAACGTCTCTCATGCTAGATCAGGGTAATAAAATAAAATAAAATAAGTGTGCAACGTGATCGAATGTGGTCAAACCTACGGTAGAAACATACTGTGGTCTACTTGCGATGACCCTTCTCTTCAATCGTACTGTATCAATCATGGTGCGATCGAGTAATGTGACTAAATTGACTAGATGGCCACGTTAATTAAACTTCGGAGAGTTAGTGAATTGGTCTGCCGATAGACGTATCGATTCCACCAATTGCAATAAACTGAAGTGTCATTGCCTACTATCGTAGAGGGCCGATGACTTGCTACCGTATGTAATACATCATTAGTTTGTATATATTAGACATTCTTAGACTTCCTTTTGCTAACAGTCTTCTTCTTGTGAGCCGTCTGCTTCGTTTTGGCATTCTTCTTCGTCACCGTCGGGAGGAAAAATATTGTCAAAAGCACCCCTGTTTTCTGTTGTTGTGGGTTTGCGGCTAGCACGAGTCTGCGTCTTTTCGGGAAAAATCTCAAAATAAGTTTTAATGCTTCGAGCCCCCTTCTCGGGTAGTCCTTCGGTGCCAGTCCCCATATCGAATCCAATATTTTCAAAGTCCTCTACTCGACCCAGCCCTTCCTTTCTTTGCCTTGTACTCTTTTCTACATTCACAACGTTGAAAATGTCGAAGCCTTCAAATAGCCTTAAAAAATGCTACCTTTGAGAAACTTTTTTTATCCCACTTGCCGCCATTCTCTTCATTTTGCTTGCGTTTCATGTCGGCGAGCTTTTTTTTTTGCTCTTCATAGTAGGATGATACACGCTAAACTGACAAGATACGAGGCGACTGGTGGTTATCTATCCCCAGACAGCAATGCAACGACACATACTCCAATGTTGTCATTGCTTCCGCGAACATAGGCGTCTACAGCCAAAACTTCTGCTGCTTCCTGAAAAGCCCCTCCGTTGTTCCAACTGACTCGATCAGTTGCATCATACGATGCGATGACAATGGCAACCATTTCAACAGCCTCCTGATTGGACATTACATCCCATAACCCATCTGAGGCCAAAACTACAAAGCATGGAATACTTTGATGTTGATTTGCGCCACAAAGGTCCCCTATCTCGTAATGTGTGAAGATTTTAACATTTGGTACTCGACTCAGCACTGGTGCCAATCCAACATCTCCAATCGACCTAGTGATGGCCAAAGTACCATTGACACGATCAATTCCTCCAACAGAACTTACAAAACCTCCCTTTTCGATGACAAAGCTTTGCTCGCTAGGATCGGATGCTACATGATCCTTTGTGAGTGGAATGGCTGTAATTTCCCCATTTTCATTTATTGAAGAGAGAACGGCCCTCGAATCACCAATACTCGAGACCACTACCACGTCGTCGGTGACCAACAAACTTGTTGCCGTTGTGCCAGAGCGATCCACAGTCGAACCATTCATTCTACTTGTCCGTTCTACAAAGTCTTCGTGAAGTTGGGCAAAGGCCCCTGACACATTGGCTCGAATTTCTTCTTTCCAAATGGTGGGCAGCGAATCGGTCTTGGTGAGATTGGAGAGCCCGTTGAGATGCAGATGTGCAAGCAATTGATCATACATAGTGGAGGCAACATATTTTGACGCTAAATTGCCGGTATGTCCATCAAAGATACCATAGAATTGAACAGTAGCATCCAATTGAATTGAATGAAAATCTTCAATCACACTTCTTCGCCCTTGGAGGTCGCAGTATCCCGACGTGGGATGTGCGGGCAGCATGGAATGCGTATTGATGCACGTTGGCAAGTTAGTCCGATCGTAGGTGCAAAAGCGCCCATGTTTGCGAGCGTTTACATGGACGTGACAAGAACGCCAGTCGGAGAAAGAGCGTCCACATTTGGGGCACACAAACTCATCGACTGAGTAGGCAGCCGGGTAAAAATCCAGCCGCGGATCAGACGACGGAAAGAACATGGTGGCCGGAGGCGCGTCCCACTCTAATGAATCGAAGAGACTGCCATCCGGACTCGAAAAATAGGGATGAAGAAGAGCTTCAGCAGCTGTGATACGATCTTTTGCATCCCATGCTAGCAGTTGCCAGATCAAATGCAGCAGCAAATCAGCCGATGAATCAAAACCAAGTCCGAGTGGATCTCTTGCGCGAAGTGCATGGTGGAAGTCGCGCATCGTACAAGATTGCTGTGATATGGACGTTTTGTGCAATGGATCACCGTGCCGAAGTGGCCAGCTGTCTCGACCAGTACTCGGTCCACTTAGATTATTCTTTGGATTGTTGTTTCGTGTGTTACCAGGCATGTAAATGCAAAAGTTCGACAGCGCCGCAAGATAAAGTGCACGCTGGATTTCTTCCTCCGAAGCATTTTCTTTTTTCATTTTGTTGGTGAGCAACGCTGTTGTTCTCTGATCTACAGTGAAAACATTCGGCGTGCCCAATAGCAACTCCAATGCCAACACTCCAATACTCCAAGAATCATAGCTCTGCGGTCTGTCCTTGTCGAAGGGTACCCATTCGTCGCTGATGTAGGATTCGGGAGGTGCATACTCGTCCGTCTGTTCAGCTGGACTTGGCCCCATAGTGTACAAATGGGCTGCAATGTAGTTATTGTCCCATGCACTAGAGAAGTCACCTAATCTGCACTTAATGTTAGACAGTTGAGGAATTTCATTCCAGTCGTAAGAAGGTGTAGTATCGGTCGAGCACATTACATTAGACGGTTTGATATCGCGATGTACATATCCGTTTTCATGAAGTAACGCAGCTGAGGATAGGACTTGTTTCAGGACTGTTCGAAGTACGTCACCTCCATTGCCTCTGGATGCTAGCTCTCGCTTTGGCTGGTCATTGCTGTTGGCATCTTGCAGATCAGACTGGCTGCTCTTTCCTTCTCGAAGATTGACAGACAATGATGAATCTTGATGATCCGATTTTCTTCGAAAGGATCGAAGGCTTGACCACAACCGACTGGGCTGGTACATGACGAATCCTCCTCCTTCACTGGTGACGGTGTCGTAAATGTACGAACGCAAGGATGGCCCACCTGCATGTTCAAAGACAATCCAAAGCTCTAGCTTTGTATTCTGATACAGACCAAATGATCTCTTGACGGGTATCTCGCGAAAGAAGTGATCCACATAAGCTGTGTACAAGGACTGTTGTGCCTCTTGGAGCTCATGTCGGATCCAATTGCCCATATAGATCTCGCGAAGCCCAGCCTCAAGGAGACGATAACCTTTTTCGACGCGGAGCCGTTTCAATATCAATGGTTTCTTATCATCGCAATCTGTGCTCGATAAATCATGGCATATTCGGTGTCCTTTCCATATCTCACCATGTGAGCCCCCAGCAAAAGCAGAATCTCCCATCTTATAGTCTGATCGCTTAGATCCATGGTTTTGCCACCACTTATTATGAGACCACGGCAGCCACCATTTCCACCAGTTTGAAAATACATTTTCAGTGGGTGATACATCTGTACATGCTAATTTTTCTGGATCTTTCTTGTCGTCATCAACCCACGGTGTGTCCGGCGGACTATCTGTACCGTCATCCTTTTCATCACTTTCGAGCTGTTGCGTGAATGGTTTATCCTGAGGGATCACAGGTTTGTAGGCGAAATCCAGATTGTGCCTCGGTGGTACACCGAGCTCTAATGATAATGGTTCTATCAATTGGTAAGCTTTTTCATAAACGAAGGAGTCGTAGTATAGCCGCTCATTTTCATCTCCTAGTTGATCAATATCTGCTGTCGTTTGAGCTTCGATTTCATGGCACTCGTCCCCTGATACTACTGAGCTTGCATCCGACAAGTGCTGAGGCATGTGGTGATAAACGTGTAATTGCATGCCTACAAAAGCAGCCGATGATCCGGAGGCATGGACCTTTTGGGGGTCGTAGGTTGAACCCTTCAGACTCACTAGGTCTTCACCATCAATCGATTCGCTACTGGTACTAGCTGAGGATTGTGCCAGTCGACGTTCGTCGAAAAAGGCATGCTGTGGATGATTGGTCAGTAGATTGTATTCAGTTCCAACGATCCGATCTCTTGGAACAAGTTGACGAACTTTGCTTATCGCGTCGGTTTCCTCCTTCGAATCATCTTTTAAGGATTGAACTATGCATGCACTGAAGAGGCCAATCGAACACCATCCTACAATATTAGGAAGTCTTCTCGCTGACATTAACATTATGATGTTTCACTCTACAGTACCTGGTACCGGTACCGGTACCAGCAACCGGCGCGAACAGTATTCGTATATACTACTGTACTGTACTGTACTTCAGAGTTTTTTTACAGTCAGAGGGACACAGGACCAACATGCGCATCGGAACGCGCGGAGGAAGGACGGAGGATGAAAATCTCCCGATGACCGATTATTGCTGTTTTGAGAGCCATAACGACAAGGTCTGGTCAAATCCACCTACTGACTTGCTGTCGATCGAGAAATAAAGAAGTCGTACCTTAGAGGGTTGTCCACGCGCCTTGTTTGCGTCATTTGTTGATAGCCACCCTCTTTTCTGTACGAGTAAAAAGCTAAGATCCACAATCGCTGTTGACACATTGTCACTTTCTCACCACAATGTGGGGCGATTTTATGGAAAAGGCCAAGTCTATGGCCGCAAACATTGATCAGCAGATCACGGAATCTGTGGGTATAGATGAAAATGGCGAAGTCCAGGCTCAAGAGCCCAAGCAAGATGACAATGCTTGGAACGATGATTTTGACTTTGATGATGTTGACGATTCACCTGCTCCTGTAGCCGAGTCTGCGCCTGCAAAGGAATCAGAGCTAGAAGCAATTCCACCACCCAAGTTGGTATTAGACCCACAACCTCAGGAGGGACCAACGCAGGTCATAGGGAAGCTATCAGCTATTGAGACAACCTTTCAAATTGCATCACAAGAAGGCCAGGACAGTGTACAAGCAGCAACGAAATCCGATAACGCTTCCCAACCGAGTGTAGAATCTGCGAATGACCCAGAACCAGTAAAAATTACACCGCCTCATGACTCAGATACAACAGCTGAAGGGTGTGAAGGCAACATCGAGACCGACGCTTTCGATACAAGTGAAATGTTCGATGATAGATTGGATCAAGAGGAGGAGGGCGATGGCTTGAGGATGGATAGCATGGAAGGAAACGAAGAAGCCCAGCAACAACCAGAATCTTTGCCTGTAGCTAGAATAGGAGCCGAAGTGGAAGAAGTAGAAGAAAATGCACTTACGGAGGATGACATGATGGTCAAAACGGAACCAGAAAAAGGCAAAGACAAGGTTCCAGAATTAAATGGTAAGAAATCAGAACCAGTGACCCGAACGGAAGAAAGTGGAGCAGAAATTGGTGAAGACATGGAAGTACGAGAGTCGTTTGCCAATCAAACTCAGCCCGAATCAGAAAAGGATGCAACAGACGAGGCTCCAAAATCTTCCTCTGGGTTTTCTGGTATGCTTCCTCCGGCTGTTGGATCGTTGTCGTTTGGTTCTCCTCGTGCAAACATGCTTTCGCCTTCGTCAAATTCAGCAAAAGGAAAAGAGGAGACACCTAGGTCAACCAACGTGACTTCCTTGTTTTCGTCAATTGCGTCCGCAGTAGATTCGGCCCTAGACTCTGCAGTAGACAAAGCTCCTTCAGCCCCAGCTGTTGATGTAGTCTCAGAAGAACACGATGCATGGGATGACGAAGATTTTGACTTTCCGGACGATCAAAGCCTGCCCAAAGAGACAACCGTGCCTCAAGTCTACCCAGGAAAGGAAGTCGAAGTGGCAGGTATGTCGGGCAGTGCGAAACAAGCAACTGGGTTTCCAGTGGAAACGTCGATCGAGCCAGGAGAAAAAAAAAGCGCGCTGCCACCACTTGCAGATATGTCATCCGAATTACAGCCGTCATCAGTAGTGGACAAGTCGGTCGCCGAGGATATTCCGAGCGATTCTCATTCTCCTGCAGAAGGAAATATTGAAAACGACCCACGATACAAAAGGCTACAACATGAGTTGAGACAAAGAGAAGAACAACTCACAAGTAAATCAGTACAATTGACTCAACTCCAATCATTATGGGAGTCCCAGGAGCGGGAGTTGCGACAGAAAATACAGGACACAAAGGAAGAAGCCAAAACACGGATTCAACGCGCCAAGGAACGATGCGAGACTGCCGAAGCAAGATTGAAACAGAATGCAGCACAAGGAGGACAAAGTTCAGCAGAAAAAGAGCAACTAATTAATGACTTGAGGTCAGAGGGAGAGGTCCTAATGCGTAAGCAAAGCCAGATGGAACAGGCAGTTCGCAACGCCAATGGAGAAACCAGGCAGTTGAGGTCCAAGTTGGCAGAAGAAACCGCTATGAAGCAGAAAGCAATGGGCAAGGTCGAAAAACTTGAATCGGAGCTGAAAGAAACAAAGGAATCGTTGAAGTCGGCCCAGAAAGGCGAGTCCCAGGCAGGCAAGTTAGAGAACGATCTGCTTGCGGCGAGATCTGAAAGCGAAATGAAGGCATCTACTATTCTATCGTTGCAACAGAAAGTGAAGGAACTGGCAGCGGAAGGAAAGGAATTGAAGAAAGAAATGGAAAAGTCGAAGAAAACTGCTGTGCAAGATGCACAGCAAGAGAGGAAGAACCTGCGACGTGAGCACAATGATGTCATTTCTGATTTGGAAACAAAGCTACGGACAACTGAGCGAGAAGCCGGCGTCAGAGAAGATGCTCTTCGCCACGAAGTTACCGAACTTCGTAAACGCTGGCAGGACGCAGTCCGCCGTGCGGATGGTAAGTGCAATCCACAAGCTGATGTAGAATAAGATTACCTGGGTCCTCATTACTTGCGTTTCAGCCCTCAGTATGGATGTGCAGTCGAGCACAGCTCCCCTTTTGAGGCAACTTGAAAGTATGGAACGACAAAACCGTGCCAGAGCAGCAGGGTGGACCGAATTGGAAAACAGACTCCGATCGGAGCTGGAGGAAACCGTCATTCAAAATGAAACATTGTCGCGCGAACGATCTGAGTTCAAGACAAAGTATACACGACTGGAACGTTCGGCAAATGAAAGCGAGACCGAATTGAAGGAATTGAGGAGGACAATCGAAGATCAAACCGCAAAGATCGACAAATTGGAAAGCCAAGTGGAAACTCTAGCCTCGGAAGCCGAAAAACGCGAAGAAGAATACCAGAAGGTAGAACGTTTGGCCAATGAAGGTGTTATGAGAGTGCGCAGTGAAATGACTCAGACAGTGGTTGATAGTGAGGAGCGTTATCGGGGCCAAATTGAGAAGCTCGAATCTGATTTGCGCTTGGAAAAAGAGAGGCGAGACCAGTTGCAAAATCAAGTTGAAGATTTGTTAGAGAATACTGGTATCCCCATGCCCATCCCAGTCGCACAAACACCGAACTCCGAGAGTAAACCCAAGAAGCTGCGCCAAGCAGAAGGCCAGGCGCAAATTTTGGCTGGGGCATTGGGATTCGCCGGTGATAGTGATGATGAAACTGACGATGGAATACTGGGTGGAGGAATGGATCGAGGTGGTGGAAGTGGAAGCGGTGGAGTTGGTAGCTTTGCAGCGTTGGAACAACTAACTTCTCGGTTGAAGGCTGCGCAAGTGGAGTTGGAGTCTCTTCGAAGCAATTTGAGAGAGTCGGAAAGAAGTAGAGAATCCTTGGTGAAGGACCTAGCGGAATCACAAAATGCTAAGGAAAAACTGCCTTTGTTCGAAGCTAAGGTAAAGACGTTGACCGAAGAGAACAGAGAAATGGAGCTGGAGATTCGAGGATTGAGAGACGATATTGCTGACGTGAGAGAGTTGTATCGCAGTCAACTGAATATTTTGCTCGAGGAAAAAACATCCCATCTACAACCGGGAAATGAAGCTTTTATCACTCCGATTGACGAAGCTGGAGAAGACGATGAATCAGAAGCGATAGCATCAGCTTAAACAAAATTTAAAAAAGCTATTTCAATTTTCTTACATTCCCTCAAATGCTTACACATCTTGCTTGCAAAGTACATTCTTCCATGCAACAATATGACTGGACGAGCTGTAGCGTCTGATGCTTGGCGGTGCTGTCATTCGGCTTCGGTCTACTTTCTGTAGCCTGCGTGTGTTCAGTCCGCACCAATCGAATTGTCAGCGACGTTGTACTTAGCAAACAGATTCTGTGGCTTGGCCATCGCTTTGAATTCCAGATTGTTTCCCGACGGATCTTTGAAGAACATTGTCCATTGCTCGCCTGCGTCTCCAACGAATCTTAAATGTGGAGCAATGATGAATTCAATACCATGCTTCTTCAAGCGCTCTGCAAGTTCATGAAACTGCTCGACCGAAAGAGCAATTCCAAAGTGGGGAACAGGGACCTCATCGCCGTCGACTGGATTGAAGTAATCTATATTTCTATAATCATCTCCAACCCAATGTACCACGATTTGGTGACCATGGAGACTATAGTCTTGCCATTTTTCACTCGAACGGCCCTCTTCGCAGCCCATCACGGTACCATAAAAATGTTTGGCTAGACCCAAGTTATGCACCGGAAATGCATAATGGAATGGCGAGCCTGGAGCAGGCTGAGCCCGGATTTCAAATTCCTGTTCTCCTCCTCGAATCGATGTTGGATCGACAGCAGATGCAGAAGTAGAAAACATATTTGATCGAGAAGGTTGAGCCCGGATTTCAAATTCCTGTTCTCCTCCTCGAATCAATGTTGGGTCGACGGTAGACAATCGATTGGCAACGACGAGTTGAGACACTCCGAAGCGTCGCGACCGAGCAGATACCAAATGACTTAGTACAGCAAATGTGGTGAATAAACGGAACATGGTGTTTGCGATGAAAATAAGTGTGTAAGTGGCATCCAACATTTCTCATAGTGTTTCGTTTTTGGTTTGTGTTGAATCGAATGAATCTGATGAATCGATTCTTATTTTTTTATTATTAGTTCAGGTCGTTCAGGTGGTGGAGGCAAGAAGGAGTCTTCAGTGAATTTTCAGACAATGACATTTATTCGATTCACTAAAGTTGAGTCTATCATTAGTGGTTTGAGCCAATCACAGCTTTCTATCACTCCCAATGATAGATGATTCGACCACACTAAATTAGTACTCTCCAATGATGTTTGGGGGAGGAGGTCCAAGCTCCCTAGTCAGCGGCCCTAGGAGTTTCTCTTCGTCTTCTTAAACGACTAGACAGTTTGTTTTAATGACCAACCTTAGCCCTCGATCACGAGAAAACACTGTAGATCCCCTAGGATCCCTTCTAGTAGCTGCCCTGAAGAATGGGATATGATAGTACTCGATTGTGATTGGCCAACCGAAGTTGACTAGTACACTACTACAATAGGTGATGGATACATCGAATGGTAGACACTGATTTTTTAATCTTGTAGTTAGAGTACTATACATTTTCTAGTATCGTTCAGTCGTCTCTGATGGCAGAAAGCGAAATCAACTGCTACTGTATAGTGCCTGTACTATACGAGCAAGAGTATAGATACGAGAGGCTTCAAGCTAAAGCTCAGGTACTGTTCTAGTCTTGCAGTCAACAACACACCAATCCCTTGTATTGGGAGAAACATTTTGTATATCAGAGAACTTGTTTGAACTTAAAACAATGACAGATTCTTCAATTGATTTTTTGCAACGGCTCAGTGCTTCCTGTGAAACCAGGGTAGAAGAGGTCAAGAAAATCCTGAATGAACCTGCCGCCTCCCCCATCTCCAGCTGGGTCCCCAGCTTGATTTCGCAACTCTTTGCCAAGGAAACAAGTGAAAATACGCTCACAGTGATCAAATCTTTGGTAGCAATTGATGATTCAAAGTACTCTCCGACCATTGCGGTTGAGGTCAAGAGAATATGTTTCCATAAACATGCCAACAACCTGTTCATATCTCCCCAAGTTGTGCAACTTTGGATCTACCAATTGTGCTGTACCAGTCACGTCAGTGTGCACACAAATCTATTGGATGCATACAAGGTGGTTTCTCAATTGCAGGGCGTAGTACAGCTTGCCCTTCCAAATCTCATTGGCATTTGGAAGGAATCGGGAAGTACCAATTCAATTGTTGCCATTCGCTGTGCCACGCTCTATCTTTGGACTGTGAAACTTTGTGGAGATTCAGCATTTGAATCGGGAAAAGAACTAGGTGCCACTGATTTGCTTTTGAAACTAATTGAAAAAACCGACGATCCCTTGACGCAACTTAGTGTCTTGGATCTATTTCCCCAAGTATTTGAATTCACCGTGGGGATTCCAGCTGCACAGAAGGCCTGGATGAGTCAGAAGGACGTGACAGCTACCATAATCAAGATTTTGAAAGATCCCATAGTTGGTGGGGCGTCCATGCAATACCTCGCACTCGTGGCGCAGTTTGACGACCCTCATGTCCTTCCAGCTCTCCTCAATTTTATTCGATCCGTTGGCCCAACTACCATCGAATCAGAGCGGCTCCAGGTTGTCAACGCACTGAGCAGCCTATCACAAAGCTCTTCGAAAATGCTGGAATGCATATTGCAAGATGCTGAGCTTCGATGTTCTTGGTGGGATGTGTCAAGAACCTCAGTACCGAAACTAAAGGCTGCAATTTTGAGCAGCATTGCTCAAACCCTCAAGCACCCACAAAATACTGACGCATCATTAATGCTTCGTTTATATACACTCATCGGCCAAGACAACTCTGCCGAGTCCACTACGGCCTGGATGTTGCAAAAGTTTGCGATGAGTCCAATGCCAGAGCTTCGCATTGCGTCCTACACAGTCTGGATAAGCTTGGCCCAGATACCTGGTGGTTGCACTTTGTTAGCTATGAGTAGTGGGTTCATGGACTTGGTAGTTGAGGGAATCCGGGAGTCCTCGTACGATGCACGATTGGCAAAATTTGAAGTTCTCAAATACTTCGATGAGCATGCCAATGCATTTCTCTCAGCGGACATTGCGAAAAAATTAAAGCAAAACTTGGCGCTTGGGCCACATGGGATGAAAGCCCAACGCTGGGAGGTTGCTACGGATTAATTATTATATAATGATGTAAATAATTTTTTTACGTATGCTGTAATTTATAAAGTTGGCAGGATTTCCGTCACCACCACCTGTCCACTTGTTCCATTTGTTCAAAGCTCTTCTATATCTAGGCTTCACATAGTTTGTCCCATGTCTCATCCTTTCATACCTTTTTCCCCTTTTATCCAGTAGAGCTTCCATAATCTCTTTCACTAACAGGTAGATTGCATCGCATTTTTTCCATTCGGTGGATGCCAGGACAATGGTAGACGGATCGGACTGTTGTTCACATCATGATAGCATTCGAGAAGTTGTGTGAAAAATTCAAGAGCGCGGGAAAGCTACAATATCGGACTATCCGATAGCCAACTGGCGCCTTCTTTTCGGGTTCTTCTGCTTGGTGTTTCTTGGAGTGACTCTGGTGGGTTGTGGTGTGAACTGGTCCTTTTGAGTTGCGCGCGAAGCGTGCGACTCAAAGGACCAGTCTCAGATTTCCCGTAAGACGTGAAATCTGAGACTTGCTTGTCTGCCAGGCCTTGACACGAAACAATCGTGTCAAGGCCCAACAGGGTGTGGTGGGATGGGAAAGAAAGAAATAACAGAATCTTTCTGTCAGTATACTTGCACACAAGTTCGATATGTGTAGATCGGACTTAGGTTGCTGGTGAGATGACGGTCGCCCTACCGTCGTTCATGGAGTCACTATTGAGTCCATTGGTTCGACCGCTTTCTTCCGTCTACGGCTGCGGATTATACAGCATTGAACACTAATATTGTACTCATCAAAACAGCTTGGATTCAGGCTTACTTTCTATATATTATATAGACCTGAATAGTCACGTGCGGTATTTGATAAAGTTCAATTTAAAATTGTTCTCGTCATTTGGTCATTTGTTGTGATCCCTCATTGTTTTTCCGATCTGCCAATGAGCGTCATTATGGCATGATGCACACTATGAGAATGAATAGATGATGCGTTATTCTAATCCGATGGATGTAGTGGTGGTGATGATCTAGGAGTCTCCGGAGACTGCACTTTGCAAGACCACGGGAAATACCATGGATGGTGTCCCTTCCGATGAGATCCAATCATCCAGCCCACCGAAACGATGGATCGGGTCGCCCTCTGCGAACACTTCTCGAAACAGAACCTTTGGATTCAACAAGGATAGCAGAGAACTCTCTTCCGCTTCATCCGTGTTATTGGGTTACGACGGTGACATCAAGACATTTAGTTACGACTGTGAATTCAAAACACAAATTTATCAAGTCAAATTTACTTGACGAATAGATGAAGGAAACTGAATAAGCTCTAGTCTAGACCATTGATTATTATTATCTTTCCCCTCTCCTTTTTCTTACTGCTATCATTGAATTAGCGACTGCGAATATCCTCATGCATGTTTTTCATATACAGGGTAACTGCAGCACGTTTCCCTCTAAAAATCGCTGGACTTGTGTTTTCACGATGTTTGACTTGTCACAAGCTGGAGAAGACACGCCAAGCATTTTCTGATTGGCAGGCTTTCCGATCTTGTTTGAAATAGGCAAGGCTGGCTTCATATTTGGTGAGATTTGGTGGGAACTTTATTAGTGTTCAATGCTGCGGTATGTATTATCCGGAGGTTTTAGAGAACCTTACTTTTAATTAAAAAAAGGCAAGTTGAATGGTTTACGTGTGCTGTATTCACTCCAGAGTTCGGAATCCAGGTTGTGTCTGACGTCATCGTGAGGGCTGTCGTCAAACTTAATCAGATATCAAACAACTCCATCCAAAGCTTGTCTCTTAGTCTGCCACTACTGTAGAAATTCGAAATGCTTGACAATTTGCCACACAGGAAGGAAACATCAGGTTCTCAAGAGCTGCTTTTCATATTCTCTCCACCAGCTGGACTGGCTGAATATTTCGCACCGAGATATGCGGTGTACGGGTTTTCGCTGGTGTATTGGATTGACCTGCTCTCACTCATTCTACTGCAAGTTCTAATCGCATCCGTTTTTGGCCTTATAATATACCGAGTTATCATCCGACCTCGAGATTTTGAGTCTTCGAAAACGATGATTCTGGTTTATGGTGCCATCATTCCATTCTGGCTTTTGATGCCAGTATATTTTTTAAGAGTCTTCGGCATTCGAAATCTGTTCATGAGGTTTGCAACAGGCTGTCTTGTACCAATAGTCTCCATCTTCCGAGCAACTGAGGGTGAGTTCGGATTCGGGCGAACCTTCACCTTCAAAAATCTAAAATGCACTCCAGGTATTCCTGTACCAGAAAATCTCACCCAAGTCGCTATAACCTGATCTTTCATCCTTGCTTTCAGCGGCCCATGGGTTCGCTCCAGAGCATTCAACAAAGTCAGAGAAAGACTACATGGTCTACTACGCATCTCTCCTGATAATTTCCCGCGATGAAAAGGGTGACTACATAAAATGCACTTGGGGCAAGGTTGCTCGACATGGATGCAACTTTTTGGGGTTCCTGTTGATACTTGGGATGTACAAGTCTATCATAATGCTTCATGAAGACTTGGTTGTTTTTGGACCGCCAATCAATAGCCGTTCCGAGTGGAATTCGCTCAAACGTTTTGTGACTTGGGAGTTGTACGCCAACAATATGGTTCACGCTAGTGAGCTAACCAATGTCTCGAGCGAGATGCTATGTTTGTTTGTAAAGTTGGACTGTCCTCACATACAGTCCTCTTGATGGAACGTTCTTGCTTTTAGTCTTATTCCAGCTATACTTGACAACGTATGTCGAAGGGTTGACTCTTCTCTGGACGGCTATTTCTGGATGTCAAGTGGACGAGGTGATGAAGAATCCGATGTTTGAATCAAGGAGTCCGTCCGACTTTTGGTCAAAACGTTGGAACCTCCTCATTCACACCGTTCTCAAAGGTGGCGTATACAAACCAGTCCGGAAAAATGGCTCTATAGCTCTTGCCTGCATATCTGTCTTTCTGGCATCCGGTCTATTTCATGAGTTCTTACTGGCAGTAACATTCTTTGAAGGTGTTTTTATCCCAGCCTATGGCTACACTCTGGCATTTTTCTTTTGGCAGGCTGCTTTGATTGTGGGCGAGATATCATTTGGACGATCCAAGTTCTTTCAAATCCTTGGAAAGTCCCTACCATCAACCGCTCGTACTGTTTTGGTCATTTCTCTTGGTTTGCCATTGGCCCACATGTTCAGTGAGCCGTACGCCCGATCAAATTTTTTCCAAAGTGGACTACAGGGCGTCCCAACAGTGCTTGCATTCTCCGATTAGGATGAATGAAAAAATTCATTTCACTTTTATTCGAACGAAAGCGGTTCGGGACCTAAAGCAGTTTCACGGCCAAGTGATTCCCTGATCAAATTCTTCGACCTTTTACTGCATACCTGATTTTGACTGCTGTTGCCGTAGCTTTCATGAAGAGGTAATCAAGATGCCGCTAGTCCGTAGGAAACAAAACGAGAATGACAGTCATACCAATTGAGGTATCCAGTCTCAATCAGGAGATTTTAGTGTCCAGTGACGAACATGAGATAAAATTCATCTCTGGGTAATTAATTGTGTCATCAATATTCTGAGCTATATGTGGATGCTCTACCAATGGTACGAAATGATGTTCAAGAACCAGATCCCAGGATGTACTATAGAGTCACTGCATAGAGTAGGTATAATACCAGGTACCAGTACGAACCGGTAATACAAAGAGGGTTGAGGGACGAATAAAAATAAAAAGCGTCGTTTTCGTGACGTCATGAAGAGAGTACAGAGTACAGGCAGAAACCAGAAACGACAACCACAAACAAATATTGATTGAAAAGATATCGCAAACACCTTGCCGATGGTTTCTTTATACTTTATATGGACATTCCTTTTATCCAACCCCCTTTTGCCACAGCAAACAGTATCACGAGATGAAGGGTCGTCGTTTCTGGCATCTGCGCGTCATGCCATGTCTCAAAACGATACGGACGCAGCTTTCCAATATCTGAGCGAAGCATTTTTTCGAAATCCCAATTTGGTGGGCCTGTATTCTTGTTTCGAGGATCTTTTCCGCTTGAAAATAAGCTTAAATAACGACGACGTCGATCGTATGGGGCTGGCAAGTCTTCTGTCCGACATTGGCAGATACGAGGAAGCGGCAAATGAATTGCGAGAAATGCTGTCGACGAAGAATGATGTTTCCCACATGGATCAAGCCTTACACAAGAAAGCGAGATCTACCCTTTTTCGAAATGAAGCTGCAATATGTTCATGGGATTCATATGATGCAGATAGTGTGGCAATGCTGGAATCAGTTAGAGACGACTTGGCCGTAAATATTTTACCATCAGTCCATCCCTATGAAGCTTTGATGTGGCCTTGTCTTTCCCTCGAAGATGCGAGTTCGATTGCAAGAAGTTATGCAAGTAGAACAATGGGGTCAGTGGTTGATACGAAGCCCCGACTGGAAACTCCAGAGAGAGTTTATGCATACACAAGGAATGATGAGAAAGTGCATAACTCTAGAATAAAGGTGGCATACATCAGTCCAGATTTTACAGGCGTGCATCCTCTCGCATTCCTAATGCAGGATGTCTTCCGGCTCCACGACAACTCAAGGTTCGATATATATGTTTATTCATTAAATGATTCAGATTTGAGCCCGGAAGTTGAGAAGATCAAGGCTGCAGCTTCGAAATGGACTGTCCTCTCTTCATCTGTTGACGACATGGTAGAGACTATCCGCGCTGATGGTTTGGATATGCTCATCGACTTGTGCGGATACACCGGGACGTCATTAATCGCGGAAATAATGGCTCGTCGAGCAGCACCAGTTCAAATAGCATACATGGGTTTTCCGGCTAGCAGCTGTGCCCCGTTTATCGACTTCATGATATGCGATGAGATCGTTGTTCCGCCAACAGAAATGTCCATTCGAAAGCACTACTCCGAAAGCCTGATTTACATGCCCCATTGCTATTTTGTCAACAGTCATCGATATCTACTTGAGAGGATCAAGAGGTTTGCCAACCCTACCCGGTCACAGAACTCCTTGCCAAAACATGGATTTATTTTCTGTTGCCACAGCCGACCAGACAAAATTGACCCCATTACTTTCGACTCTTGGGTTGGCGTCATAAAACAAATCCGAGACGAGGGGAAACGGGAAAAAAACCCGCAGAAGGAAAACGCAATCCTTTGGCTACTGCGATCATGCGCTGAGATGGAGAGAAACTTGAGACAACGTTCCAGGAACGGTTTTCAGTTGGATGATGATGCAATCATCTTCGCAGACAAGGTATCTCGTGACGAGCATTTGCTTCGCTTGCAGCTTGTAGATTTGTTTCTCGATACTCCGGCCTACAACGCACATACTGTTGGAGTTGACTGTCTAAGCGTCGGGGTACCAATGGTCTCTCTGTTGCGCAAGACACCAGAATCAACAATGGGAAATGAGATAGCAACCGAAAAACTAGCCAGTCGGGTAGGAGCCAGCTTGCTTACATCTGTGGGGCTACCCGAACTGGTAGCTCCTGATATGACAACCTACCAGTCAATCATGAAACGATGCGTCACAGACGAGGAATGGTTCTCAAGTTTGAAGGAAAGGTTGTCCAATCACCTTGAATACGCTCCTCTCTTTGACACTAAGCGATGGGTGGATAACTTTGAGTCGGCTTTGTTTGCCATTGACTGTGAATGGAAGAAATCAAAGCGAGATTTCGATGTATTTGTGATTGAGAAATAAGGAGGTCCTTTGTTGCAGATTCCACTGTGACTGGCATATCGCAGAGGGGTACAACATACTGAATTATTGCGGAAACGATACTGGGACACACTTATCCTTGTGCAAGCGTTATTGGTCACAGTAGCTCGAGGGTCTCTATTGAAACCAAAGATATCGACATCGAAGTCGAGCAGTGGCGTGTCGATCGCGGAGCTGAGACATTACGATCAAGAGCATGTTATCTACCCCTTTACTACCTTTGTATTATCGCGCTCCTTAAGGGCAGCAGCAACCCGAGCTTCAACCGCAGCCCTCCTGTCTGCAAGGTCCTCTTTCTCTTTTTCCTTCAACTTCGTTTCCTGCTCTGTCGACATTGCAGAGGCTTCCATCCAAGGTAGAACAGATCCATCTGGTCGTTTAATCATTACCCAGTTGATTTGGTTCGTTTCATTACAGTTTGCACAAGGCCCTGGAGTTTTCCTACTCTCATCGAAATTTTTGCCGATCCCGACGTGACCACACTTGAAACAGACAGATGCTTGTCCCATCGTGATACTATCCTTCGGTGGCCCTTCGTACATTTCCAAAAGCTTATCTGTAGCTGTCTTTAGATTCACAGCGTTTGGGACCATGCCTAGTCTTTATGATGAAAGTAATCATGAGATGAATAACAACCTATTTTTGCACATATGGTGACGCAATAGCAAAATTACCTTAAGAACAGTTCCGCAACGCTATATAAGTTTGTGGGGAAGTTTTTATCGTTTCCTTCGTCGCCATTTGGAAGAACAGTAATCCCCGCATACTTTGGCGACACTTCAAGCCTCAAGATATCTCCTTGTTTGATGGAGTTGGCCATGGAGGTGGTTGAGTGACAATGAGGGCGAAGTGTTCGTATATTACTATACTGTATTTATAATATATTTTGTTTGTTGTGCAGTATAGTATACTCGCATTGTTTCGGATTTTATTGACTAGTTCGAACAAATATTTTCACGCAAAGTCGCTGCGCATCATTCATTCATGGAAGATTCCTTGTTTTCATTCATTCATCTGCTTCAACCAAAAGCATCATCTGCATACACAAAGAAATACCAGATTATCTGTACGGTACTCTGTTTTCCTCTTTTTTCTTCAAGCATACGCTTCCACAAAAAGATAAACCAAATTGTTGTTGCCTATGTACATCATGTCAAATGCATTGAGGTCGCGCACGTCAGTGCACCTAAGATCAAGCTTGAGTTCAATGCCACGCTGCATGGTTTCTCGCCAAAAGCAGCAGCAGCAGCAGCAGCAGCAGCATGCGGCCTCAACCCTTCTAGGAAAACCAGCAGCAAAAGGACCTAGCCCAACGAACACTTTTTCAAATGGCGATTTCATTCAATTGAGGATGTTTCAATCCGAATCTGAATATCATAGTATTGCCAATGAGACTTTGGAAGACATTCAAGACGCTGTAGAGATCGCCCTTGAAGAGAAGGGTGTTGGAGAGTTTGATGTCACCTACGCCAGTGGAGTGCTAACAATCGTGCTTCCATCTCCGCATGGGACCTACGTAATTAACAAACAGACACCCAACCGTCAGATATGGTGGTCTTCGCCCAAGACTGGCCCGCGAAGGTACGAATATGAAGAAGGGGAATGGGTATTTACACGAGATGAGTCGCAGTCAACGACACTTGTGCAATCACTGAAAGAGGAAATTCATGAAATCTATGGTATTGATCTAGATTTATGACAATATAATTTGTAAACACAGCTATCGCTCGAGTAATCGTATCAGATAAATTAATCATCGAGAAGATCATTCAAATCGTCATCGTCTCCCCAGTCATCATCAGCATCTCCACCATCTTCTCCGCCATCATTACTGAAGTTAGCCGATAGAGTGTTGGAAGTGCTGGCAACTGCCGTCACAGCAGCAGTGTTTGCTGGGGTTGCCCATCGGCTCCCGCCGGATGCTGCTGCGGGGGTTGTTTTTGGGCCTCCTGAAACTGGAGCCGAAAATTTGGGCTTGGCACTCAATCCCATGGATGCAAAAATATCATCCTCTGGCGGTTTGGTTGTGGGTTTGGACTTGGCTGGCGCCACAGGCTTCTTCTTCCCCAAGGATGTGATGCGTTGTGGAATAGGCATGGCAGCTGAATTAGGAATGGGTTGTGCAGCAGCTGGTGCAGGCATCACAGGCGCGGATGCTGGCGATTTGGCGACTGGCTTTGGCTTTGGTTTCTGCTGCTTTGACATCAAGCCCATTCCCGACTTCACTGGTGTTGAGCTTCCTGAATTGGAGGTCCTTGTATTTGTAGCAGAAGAAGACAAATTCAGCCCTCCACTGCTAGGGGCCGGTGCAGGCCTACTAGAAGATGTCATGGGTGAAGCGCTCGGGTTGTTGTAAGACACTGGATCTTTGATGTCGATAGATGTATTGCGTTTGTGAACTACTTCGTCCTTGTAGCTACCAATGGATCCTGCACTTTCGTTTGCTGGTAATTCGATTTCACCACTGGTGCTATCTTTGTCGTCTCCCCATCCCCATTCTTCGTCATCTTCATCGCCAGGTCTAAAATTTCCAAGGGTAAAAAAAACGATGATAAGGATTGATATGTGAGAATTTTTGTTTTGTGATACTCATTTCAAAGAACTCTCACTGCACACACAAGTCAAGCCAATCTCACTTACATATCATGGTATTTGACTGGTTTGGATGCAGAGCCACCACTTTCTCCGCTTCCTCCCATTCCATCGAATCCATCAGAGCCCTTCAAAACCTTCAACATCTTGCCTCGATTGGAATATGCAATGCCAACAAAGACCATTAGCAGAACGATTGCAAGAACAGCACCATTCCCTTCATCCTCTTCTGGATAATTCATTCCACTATCGCTTGTCGGTGCCTTGGATGGCGGAGAAGCAGAAGGTTCTCCAGCAGAATCGTCTACAGGGAACTTGTTGCCGTCGCTATTCGAGCCATTTGCACCACTTGCGCTACACATGTCCCCGAGCATATCCTCCACTTCACTCTTTTTTTTCTTCATACACTCCAGTACCTCCGATGTCCCAAGTGACCATCGACAGACTTCTTCGTCGTCGTCGGTGAAATGTGAACTTGCAGTCTCACAGTCTTTACATTCCGTGGCTTTTGCGCAAGGGTCTTCGTCGGCTCCACCGTCTCCGTCCTCGTCTCCACCACCACCACCACCACCCCCACCATCAGAATTTACATGCACCGTCTCGTTTTCGTTCAATAGATTTCGAGTTGGGTGTACGGAGTTGGGATCTTTTTCAGCATCAGTGAATGGTATCATCCAAGAGAAGGCGAGCAGGCAAGACACGAGGAGTAATCTCCATGACCTTAATGCCAACATCTTTTACTTCTTTATCAATGCCGTTTATACGAAATGTCCCAATCTGAATCTGTAGAGGGATATGAGCTGAAACACTCTCTCACGGCTTCTTTGAGCCTATTGATGCGAGATTGCCTGGTTGTGTTGCCGTTTTGCTTTTAGTCAAAGTTGTCGAACGCTTACGAAGACCTACTTCCGTCCAGTGCAGTGCGGTGCAATGTGATTTTTTGTGGCCGACAACAGTTTCAAGTGAGAAAGACGAGCTGAACGATACAGTACCGGTGTAATACAAGCGACGGCGGATGACAGAAGAGTTGCAATCAAGGAGTTCCACCCCGCCTTTTCAGCTTAATATCCATGAATGGATTGAAAGCCAACAAAGTGCACATGGAGTGCGTCATGATGATTACGCACAATACCACGGGTATTGCACTCGCCGCTTATCACGGTTGAGTCACCATCCAGATGTGAAAAAACATTTAGTCTGTTCCTCGAAGTTTGCCTCGGATAAATCTGCCGCCAAAGGCCGTGGTCGACATGCTTACTGTTCGCGTCAAAATGACACCTTTGCCAACAATGAAGAGACAGGGAAAGTTGAGGTTCCTCACAGTTCCATTTTGTGGTATTTGGTGGTGTTGGCGGAACGATCCTGGGCCCATGCTAACATGTTACAAAAGCAAAAGAAGCAAAGGCAAAATGTACTGCGTAAGCTCAAGAAGGCAACATTGTGGGCCAAGAAGCTCGAAGAAATTGCCAAAGATTGCACAGATAGTTTGACGCAACAAGAATGCCAGGCCTACGCCAGTTGGATGGTTGCCAACTTGGCGTTGGAAAAGATGGACTATCAAGTATGTCAATGTGTCATTCGTTTCCTAAGCTGTTTCCTTGACAATATGAAATAATTCTAACTTTCCGTATTCTTTGTGATAAAGATGGCCAGTCAAGAATATGCCAATGCCATGTCAAAATGCCATGCACTCAGCAAACAAGTTCCACAATTGGTCGAAGAGCGACGAGGAGGTGAAGCAGAAACCCAAAAGGCCGCAAAACTTCTTGAGCGCCAGGATCTTTTTGTCAATCGAGCGGATACCCTATTGAGACCACTTTTTCGTTACAGCCAGTATGAGTTGAAGCAGGCAGGATTGCCGACTATGGACGAACCTCAACTAGATATTACAGCGGTGAGCAACAATGCCAAGAAATCGGCAGAAGATATAGCTATTGAATTTCGTGGACAAGACCTTGTTTTGGATAGTAAAGACCTGCGTGTTTTGCTTTTGAAGTTGCAATCCATGCAGCAAGAAAAGGCCGCAAGCGAATCGGAGGAAGAAAAGGTCGCTGAAAGCAACGAGGGATCATTCTTGGAAATTTTGTCTGTCTTGGACGACGCATTGGATGTAGTCCAGAACGTGTTGAGTAGCTTTGAACAGGCCAACTCTGGACCAGCGGTTCAGGCAAAACGAACTCAATACCTGCAATGGAAGGGATACTTGCAGTATGAAAAGACAAGGCGTGTCATGAATCATACAGAATTGCTTCTGAAGGATATCACTGGCCACGCAGAGCGGGTGCACGTGTACGATGCCCTGCTGCAACATTCTCAATCACTTTTGAATTTGCCACGGCCCCAAGCAGATGGCAACTTTGCCGCAGAAGAAGAAGAGGATGAATTCAGCTTGCAAGTTCAGGCAAATGTTCTTCGTCTGAGAGCATTGAAATCATATCACATGGCTTGGTATTACTATGAAAAACCACGAAAGTACGATCATGCTTTCGCATTGATTCAACAATCTAGTAAGTTAATGAGACGAGCACAAGAAGAAATCGCTGCATGTGATGAAGATATGCCTCGATCGGATGAATATCTACAAGAGTTGGATGATCTACCCTTTCATAGTACCATAGCTACTATCCAAGCCGCGATGTACTTGCAACAAACACGTAGCCGAGGAAAGTCGGGAGCTGCAATTGAGACAGATAGGCCGTTGTTGCTGCGTCTGAATGAAAATGATTCCGGAACTGTCCTTGCCGCACTGACTCCGATCCCAATTCCTTGCAAACTTGGCTTCTTCGACCTTGCGTACACCTATGCCATGGATTCGACGGATTGCATCGACGAGGTTCAAAAATACCTTGACATTCATACTGTCGAGGATAATGATGACAACGAGGACAGTCCGTCTGCATCGTCTGGTGGTTGGTTGGGCTGGCTTTCTGGTTAGATAGAAAAGCCAAGACTCTAGATCTACAGTAAGTTTTACGTAGTCGGAATATATTTATATATTCTCTAATTCTTTAGCGCATTTGTATATCGCCAACCTGTCCGATCCAACCATTCAACTGCCAATCTACGCAATCACTAGCAACAAGAGGATCCTGAAGCACAAGTTTCTGGGCCGCATCATAGCTCTTTGCCGCAAGAAACATGAGCCCACCCCCTCCCGGCTTTCCTTCGGAATCAACCCGGTAACCAGACGTAATGCAGTATCCATGTTGTCGAAGCTGTTTTACCCAATCTTTGTGCGCTTCCAAGTGAGGCTTCACTTCAGGAAATGGTCTTTTGAAAGTCTCCGTTTTGCAAAACCATGTTTCTTGTCCATCCAAAGGAAGTCCTCGAACTGTGGATTTCTCCAGCTCAAACCAAAGCTCCTGACCATGGACAATTGGGCTCGGTCGATTGACCTGAAAGCCACATTTGACATAGAATCCCAGCAGATGAGCTTTGGCCAACAAAACCATAGATTCGATGCTTCCGTCTATGTTCTCCACCTGGACCTTTTCCACATAGCACTTCAACATTGCCGAGGCAATCCCTTTACGTCGGTATTTCTCTTGCACCACTACCGAATGAATTGCTAATAGTTTACCTTCCGGGTCATGGGTAGACATGCTCTCTTCTTCGAACAAGGAACATCTCGTGGCGCACACAAAGCCAACAATATTCCCGTCAAAGATTGCGCACTGAAAATAGTCTCCGGCATTTGACTGTCGATTATATAACGAGTCCAGTGATGCTGCCTCATCTCCGGGATAGGATGCAGATTCAATTTCAAAACACGTTGGAATATCTTCGGCCAAAGGTCGACGAAACGTCAAATCTGACACGATTTTTTCATTAGCAGCTGCATTCATGGTACTCGCCACTCTATTGCGAAGGCTAGGTGCAAATTTTTCCTGTTGAAATGCCAATGTTTGTAGGAATAGGATCGATTGAACAGTCAAGAGCAAGCACATCGTTCTGGTGATTTCTGATTGTGTTTGTTGGGTTGTGGTGGGTATTCGGATGAGTCAATATCTGATCTTTGATCATTTTTTAATTAAACCAGCTCTCCAGGGAGGGGAAATCGGTATGGAGCTTGTTTGGGGGTATCGTACTGTACAGTATCGTATAATAGTACACCCAGCAGATTTGGCGGGGTGGTACAATTTACTGTAGGCATGGAAATTTAGTTGTGGCAAATGCGTGTCATGGGCAAAGAAGAAAAGTGATAGACATATATAAAACCAGGTGAAACTTGTTGTCGTTGGGTGATTGATTCCGCTTTTATGTATTGTATCAAACAGAGATGCATGAATCCTGATCTCTTGTAGGTCAGCGCAATGGATGTAGATCCTTTTCTTTCCACCAGCAGGTAGTGGTGGCTTTCGGGCCACGAGGTGCATATATGGGGATCATGTATGCAGAGAGAGTCACCAGAGGTTTGAGAAGATGAACGACGCCAGGGGTGGTTTTTCTTAGTCCCAGCTGATGTAGGAAGTCGCAAAGGAGCGGAAGGGAGCAGAAGAGCAAGAGCAAGAGGGGCATCATTTTCAGCTGAGAGAATAATAATAATAACAATAATAATAATAATAATAATAATAATAATAATAATAATAATAATAATGATAATGATAATAATAATAATAATAATAATAATAATAATAATAATAATAATAATAATAATAATAATAATAATAATAATAATAATAATAATAATAATAATAATAATAATAATAATAATAATAATAATAATAATAATAATAATAATAACTGAAACATTAATCGATTTTAAATGCTATCTAATAGCGCAAAGGATTGCTGGTGGAATGTTTGGCTGTAAAGGTCAGGTACTGGGAAGCGGCAAGTTAACAACAAGTTTGAACCATGAGAGGCATCTGACAAACAGAAGTTGCTCTAGTCAGAACCAGTGGGTCCGGACTCTTCCACAAAGCAGTGGTTAGGGGACTTGGTCCTTAGGATGGAAAAGTGATGAAGAATGCGGCATTGAGGCACCAGAGCACGGCACTAGGCCGTGTGTTCCATTTTTACCAGCTTTCGCCACTCCTCCCAATCTTTCGAGGGTTTGTTCAGTACTGCCCGGCGCTTGACCAAGAGCATGCGCTGGGCAACCTTTGGAAGGTTGGTTGGGCCCATATCGAACTGGGAATGAATCCCGTCGTTGACCTGTCGGCTGTGCTCACGTAGCTGCACATTATCCTCCAAGTGTTGCACCAAGTTCCAATGTTCCCACATCTGGAACCCCATCAAGATCAGCTGGTGTGATAGATGAGAAACCCACAGAGTGGGAGAGCTGCCTCCCATGCAACTGTAGGTATTCTTCCTGCAAGGGGCCCATTGACAAGACAGCCGTCCTTCCAAGAGTCCTTGGTAGCCAATGCATTGTTGAGAGCAGAAGGCCCTACAGAGGCAGCCAGGGACACCCCGTAGGGAAGGAAGGGACGGATCACGGACACCTTGGATAAGGAGGAGGATGGCATGTTTGATGGCCAGGTTCTCACTTGGGTGTCCAACCAGCATTGTTTCAGGGCATTTGCAGCTGAGAGACGAAAGATGATCAAAACGTATGTAAGTGGAAAACCTATTCCAAATGGTCAATACTTTGTTGTGATGCTGGATTTTTCACCAACCATCATTCTGAAGTCCACAGGATTACACATACTGCTGGCTTTTATGGAAAGGTCTAGCGGCAAGTTGTAAGAATTGGTAGCTCCAAAGTATCCTTTGGTAGATATGCTGCAAGATGTGAGGGAAAATGAAAAGGCCCTCAGTGGAAGGCCTGTTTACATTGCAGCATCAAAGAAAAGTACTCAAGAGATCGTTTGGCTTTTTGTTGGGGGCGGAACAAAGATGACCTAATTGGAAAAGAAACGGATGAGGGACTTTTTTCATTTCATGAAAAGATAGATCAAGAATGGAAGGCAACGCCCATAGGAAAAGGAAGCAC
>CAKOGP040000491.1:0-18151 GCA_933822405.4 Cylindrotheca closterium | reverse complement strand
ATTGTTGCCTTATTTTGCCCACAATTCTCATCTATCAATTTCAGAGATGTCAGTTGCAAACATGAATGCAGAATTCAAGACGAATAATTCAACTGTGGAGATCGACTCTCTTTTTCGACTGCAGCTTCCTGACGACTTGGCTCAAATAGAGGAGCTCAAGTTGGTTGATCCGCTCTTCTTTGCTCCCCCATTTTCGGCTCCGCTTCTGAGCAACGCAATGGCGACTAATCAATACGCCAGGAAGCGAGAGTTTGCTGCTGCCTCACAGAAAATAGTGGACGTAACGGAAGGCCCACCTGTCAAGAAAACAAAGGCTGTGCCGCATCCTTCGGATCTTGACTTCAAGGATGGTCAGCAAGCACGATTTCGAAACTATCAGAAAGACCAATGGACCGAACGCTTTGAAGAGTTGTGTCTATTTGTAAAGAAGAATGGGCACTCCTTGGTGCCAAACTCATTCCAAGAGAATCCACCGCTTGCCCATTGGACAAAACGACGTAAGTCACTGAAGCATTGTCACCATGAACAAGTTCGATGCAAATGCATGCAGAGACAGTATCACTAACACTCGAATCATCTGCAATCCTTCAGAACGATATCAATACAAACTGAAAATTGAGTCGAAACCATCGACCATGACAGACGATCGTGTCCTTGCATTGAATGCACTGGGCTTTGTCTGGAATGCACACGAAGCAGGCTGGGAAGAAAGATTCCACGAACTTCTGAAGTTCAAGGCCGAAAAAGGACACTGCAATGTGCCAAGTCTATACAAAGAAAATCAAAAGTTGGCAACATGGGTCAAGTGTGCTCGAAGGCAGTATAAATTGTTGGTTGCAGGGAAAAAGAGTAATATGACTCTAGAACGGGCAACACGTTTAGCAAATATTGGGTTTGTTTGGGAACTTCGGCCAACAATCATGAAATAAAACAGGACCCCAGTGATGCCCAGGCCTCCAAATCAATTGTGCTTGGATACTCCTTTTTGTACATATGTAACTACTAGAATCACCACCGCGCACTATTTGCCAACTAAGCATACTCTCCAGCCATTACCCTCTTGAAGTGATGCTCAACCCCTTTGAGATCCTTCTCCAGCCGTTTGGCTTGCTCTTCTGGTCGATAGAACTTTCTGTAGTGCCTCAGCATGACACCGACCCAAATTGCGAAAAAAATGTAGAAAGACAAAGTTACTGCAAACGAGAGCGTGGACAAGGGTTTTCGCTGCAGTCTTGGCTTGCGAATTGCCGTGCCACATTCCTCCTCCCCAAGCTCCGACTGTCCACACTTGCTTCGAAGGACAGAAAGTATGGCATTGCCATTCAGGGCCACATTATCAACCGCCAGAAGCGAAACTGCATTGAATTCTCCGTCATATATCCAATCGACCAGCTGGGCATTGATTCTTGATTTTGTGTTGTCGTCAATTAGTGAAGAAACATGAGCCACTCCCGTTGCTGCTGATCTCGTATCCACTTGCCAAATCCCTTGTATTATATTGAACGGCCAGATGTCCAACGATTGTGGAGGGCCAAGTACATATGTCGAGTCCGTGGCAGCATTGTTGGAACACGCCAACGCATACTCCTTTAGCCTCTCGTGCGTTGGTGATTTTGCATTCGTACAGGGCAAGGTTCCATTGTTAGGGTAGCACGTGACAAGTTGATCGGAAATGTAGTTGCTCTTGCCACAGAAAGAAGTGTAGGCATCTTGCTGATCCAGTGCCAACAGATACCCACCACTCGCAAGTACACTAATTTCCATTGTTTCTGCTACAGTCAATCCATAGACATCGCCACAGGCTACATAAGATACTCCAAGTGGCCCATACACATCTGACAGTGCGTTAACGGCTGTGTCAGCATCGGGCGACAAGTTGGAATCATATCCCATGTTGTTGTGCAAGATGAGAACCAATTCCGATGGGTTCTCATTGCACCACCGTATGGCGTCTTGGACGAGGGTTTCTAAAGTCGTTCCAATCGCTATTGTCCCGTGATGGAGTGCGACAGTCCCGTTTTGCAAAAGCTTGGGACGAACGTCCAATGCTCTTGCTCCATTCTGAAGCTGTTCATAGACAGTGCCGCGTTGGTTCTTCGCGTAGAGGTTGGTGGCACTAGAGATTCCTTTCTTAACCGACAGATATCCTGTACCAGCGTCATGAGCCATCAAGAAGCTAGCGTCGGATAGTTGCAGGTTGTATGCATCCATATCTGGAACATAACAGTCTGGAAACTGAAATTGAGCCTGGAATTGATTGCACCTACTGTGATGGAAGCCATGGACTCTGGGAGCATACAATGTGATGAAGAGACGCAGCACAAGTATCGTTTGATGTTTCGTGAAGATCATCTTATTTGGTAAGCGGGGTTGTTCATCGTCCACTTTCAATCACCAGTGATGCTTTCGCTTGTTTTGTGTGAAGCGCGAGAGAGATGGGAAGAAGAAAAAAACGATCGTTGACGTTTTTCATTTCGAAAAAACGATCGCTGACGTTTTTCATTTCGAAATCCTCGTAGTCTATCTAATAATAATGTATGTTAGTAATGTGGGATGATTATCTTTTCTTACATTGATGTCAATTATCCTTTGCCAAGGCTTCGTTAGCCAAGGCGCATTCCAATCGAATCACCTTGAGCGCCTTTTCGACAGCCACTCGCGCCTTCGCTTGACTTGTCCAGTCACTAGCCGTGAAGGATGCTTGGCCCTTGAGCTTCGCCATTTCTTCAACCGCTTGCTCCAGCTCTCCCAGTTGGACATGTCGACGAGCACGTGCCAAGACATATTCGGCATCATCCTTTTGCGGTTCAGGAGCAGCATCGTCGGGACCAGGCGCGAAGCGAAGGCTCGAGAAGATCATTCCCATCAACTGCCCTTCGAGACCAGTTTGTCCTTCGGGGATCATGGCAGCTTGGCGACACTTGGGATGAACAATTTCTTCAAAAGTAGTCTGCAATTCTTGCAAAGTTGAAACCCCAGAAGAAGCAACGGTATTGGGAAGAGCACCAATAGCAGCATTCACAACTGGATTGCTCTCGGCAACAGAATGCAGTGCTGCTACAGCTGCGCCTGCCGGTTCTGAGGATTCCAACTTATCAATCAAGGCCAATGCGGCTGCACTCATACGATGGGCTTGGACTGATCCAGATTTGTACGCCGTGGATGACTGTAGAGCGAATTCGAGATCGGAAACCTTTTTGGCCAATGCTTCAAGCTTTTGTACTTTTTGCTCCATTTTGATTGTGTATTCTTCCTTGACCTTCGCAAGGGAGGTACCGTAGAGTTCTTCGTACTTGGCGTTGTACTTTTCCTCTGTTAGCTTTTCAAAGTTTGCCTTTTCATCTAAATAATGTTGTTCTTGTATTTTGAGTGAGTTGTCAATGATGGATTGCAAAGCTTCTTCCTTTTCCTTCAAGGTTTCAGCAGCTTGTTTTGTTAGAGCACCCTTTTGCTCATTCATTCGCTCGTCCATGAGGCTCTCTGCTTCGAGCCGTTGCCTCTTCAAAATCAAGGTGTACCTGCACAAGGAAATGACGGAGTGAGAATGATAAATTCGAGTTACAGGATCGAGAAATCACTAAACTATCCATCGATTTCTTCAGTTTGGGTGAACGCCACTTACTTGTCTTCCACTTCCTTCTCCTTCATGGCAAGGAACTCCTTGAGTCGTACTGCCTCCCATTTGGTTCGTTCCTCCATATCCTTGGACAATTGCACTAACCGCACCTTGAGTTGGGTCATGGACAACTCATCGAGATCACTCAAATCCATCGAGGCCAACAAGGCCAAATCCTTGTGTGCCTCGAGAAGCGATCGAGCAGTGTCATCCTTGGAGATTTGTTGTTGCAACTCTTTCAAGGCTTTGTCGACCGAGGAAGGAACGCTGTGTGCCTTGCTTTCATCCTCTGGTGCGGCGGGCTTCATACTGACGCGGTTGCCTCCTGTGGGGTGATCCATGACAGGTGCGGGAGGGGCAGAGCGCGAAGTACCTTCTGGCAAGGTGATGTCCATGACACGATTTCCAACTGGTTCTGAAACTTCTGAAACTACGGGAGTGCCTTCAGATTCGGCTTCCTTGACAGCATCCTTCTTTTCCTCCGTCTGCACTGGCATAGCCTCCTTGGCAGCTGGTTTTGGCTTATTGGAGGGGGCCTCTTTCTTACTAACATACGACGGATCTGTAGGAGAAAGTCCAGGAATCATATCCATGTAATATGCACCGAAAGCACCTCCAGCAACGACTACGGCAGCAACCAACGGCATGCTGCTGCCACTGGACCCGCTGCTGCTTGAGGATGCCCCCGGTGGTGGAGGAGGTGGAGTTCCTCCAGATGAAGCAGTTTTGGACTCGCCCAATTGTTGTTCATTCAGGGCCCTCTTTTGTCTTGATGTCGCCAAGGCTCGTTTTGTGATCCCAGTAGAAGAGGATAGTCGACGACTACTTCGTTGAGCAACATGACGAAGTGATATCATGATTGGCTTTTTGGTTTTGCCGTTTTGTGTCTGAGGTTATTGATAGAATGAACCAACAGATGAATCAAATAATCAACTTCTCGGTCCGATGAACTGCGGGTTTGAATCCAGTGTTGCTTAACGCCGACTGACAGAGCAAAATCTATAGATAGGACGAGGGGAGAATGAATCCGGTCTCGTCTTGGCCTCTTCAGTTCGAGTTGTCTGGATCTTGCCGATGCCAACAAGGCTGAATGCGTACTATATTTGTGTCGCCTGGTACCAGTACGGTACGTAAGATTCAGTACAGAAGCAAATCGGGGATTTGCAGTGATAAAAGGGAGGATACAAACCCCACGCCTCCCCCGTTTTGAGAGCTATCGTACCGGTATCAGATGTTGCATTACACCACTTCAATGGTGGCAAGAAAGGGACAATGGAGGAAACTAGTAGCATTTTTTACGAAGAAATAGAGGAAAATATCCTTTCTGAATCCCATCTGTTGCAGTCATCACCAATTTCTCCGTCTGAAGAATCTCTGTCACCGTCATCACCAGCTTCTGATGCTTCCTGGTGGCGTCAAAATTGCAATCTTCTCGAACTCAGTGGTAGTTGTGGCGATTTTGGTACTCTCATACCACTTTTGGTGGCACTCAGTCGGCAACGCGCCATTTACTTGGCACCGACCTTGTTGGGAACCGGAATCGTGCACATAATATCCGGTGGCTTGGTATGGGACATTCCCATGCCATTGCAACCAATGAAGGCAATTGCTTCCTTGGCTATTGCATCGGATTTGACTAGGCTCGAAGTCAGCATCGCCGGAGTGGGAATTGGGATTTGCTTTCTACTCTTTAGTATATTTGCAGGTGCGATTGATACCTTGCATCGATGGATACCTCCTTCAGTAATTGGAGGCTTGCAACTTGGAGTGGGATGGAAGCTTGCTGTCAAAGGAATTCATATGATTCAAGAGCTTCCTTGGATCGAAAACCCATATGATTGTAAATTATGGAGCATTTTCTCGGGCCTTTCTTGCTTGTACTTTCTCAAGGCACAACTATCGAGCAGTGGTGACCATCATTCTGGAACACCAGTGGGATGCTGGCAAAAGTTCCGTCAAAAGTTTCCAGTGGGGTTGTCTTTGTTTTTGCTAGGAATTATACTTGCCGTTATGAACTTGACGAATACGAGACACGCCAATACGAACAACTCGTCCAGCGACCTCGACCAGAAGGACACAATACAGTTTACATCCGAAGCGTTTGTTGTCAATGCTCTCAAAGGGGCTACATGGGGGGATTGGAAGACAGGTATTCTCGAAGGAACACTACCCCAATTACCTCTTACTACATTAAATTCTTGCCTCAGTGTTTGTCTCTTGGCAAAAAACCTATTTCCAGACAAGCCTGTAGTGGAACGCCGTGCGGTAAGCTGGTCCATCGGACTCATGAACATATTTTTTTGTCCAATGGGATCCATGCCACATTGTCATGGTGCGGGAGGACTGGCTGGACAAAACAAGCTTGGGGCGAAATCCGGCCTTTCCATGGTCGTTTTGGGAGTCTTCAAAATCACGTTATCTATCTTGGCCCACTATGGATACCTTTTGACTCTTTTCGATGCCTTGCCCAGCTCTATCTTGGGCCTTCTATTAGTCATTGCGGGTCATGAATTGGCCCTGACAGGAGTGTCGAGTGTGGCACACCCCAAAGAAGGAACGTCTTGGACAGCTTTTGCTCCTGGAAAGCAACCAGACTTGACAGTGACCTTAATGACGGGATTGATTATTGTAGGAACAGGTAAAACCCACGTCGGTACCCTATGTGGGCTGATAACGTATCTACTGCATGAAAGTGGACATGTGGAGGGAAGTAGTAACGATGGGGTGACAGGCGACACAGATCTTGCCACTGAAGATAGCGCAGGGAATGAAGAATATTCGCCTTTGCATCGCGAATAGGGTAATGCAGTAGATGTTGTTCATCTCACTTAAAAATTGTTGCTGATTCCAAGGGGCATTCCAATTCCTACAAACAAGTATGATACCGATAACATTATTCAGATATTAGTCAAAGCAGTCGAATGGTGACGCCATTTTTAAAAAATCTTCGTCTACGCTGCTGCACACTAGTTGAAATAAGTGGCTACGGCTGGTAGTCCTAAATGATTCTATTTCGGAGTCAGTCATGACAACGAAGATCACTGCCTTCAAAAAAGGATTCTCATCATGTCCAAAATCAGCAAAGCCATTCTGCAATGGCCGGTGTTTGGATAATGTATCGAAATGTTCTCCGTGCAAATCGCCTTTCCAAAATACTATGATAGTACCAGGTTCTGGCAATCCCCGACTGAAAGGTGGTTCTCTCTGCCTTTAGTATAACGCGCGTCGTCGATTATTATATTCGTCGGCGCAACCAAAGACCAAAAACGGTCATCAGCCATTCCATACCGCGCAGAAAACCCAAGGATCCTCACAAAAATCCAAACTGGAAAATAAGCTCAACAAACGACAACACCCTCACACAACTTGAAATGACCGAGGTTGCAATTCCAGACTTTTTCATTGCACTCGTGTTGCCACCAGGTAACACTTCTCGCGAGCCAAATGAAGAGGAGACTAATGACTTTCGAAAGAAAACGCAAAGTTTTTGGTCGAAATTGCTGAAACACGCTTATGGAAACAAGAAGCACAGCTTTGAGAAGCTTCGCCTTACTGTCAACTCAGCCAAATATGGACCGGTCCAAGGCATTGAGAATCTGGCCGACAATTTCAACATGCTGGTCCAACTCAGTGGCAAAGGAGTCTTTGGTTCGACGAGGGCACCAAACGGAAACAAAATATTTCAAACGATGGTAGCTGGTGACAGCATGGACTACTTGTGCGAATTCGTCAAGAAACTCTCCAACGACTCCCCCTACAGCACAGCTATTGAGGTAGTCGCGAGACGGATGAATGACGATGGTAGCAATGAAGTCTTTGTTGTCAAGGCACCGCCATTCTTTGTGGCCATTGGGACTGATGAACCCTCGTGTGATGATGAAGCCAGACCACCAACCGACAAGGAGATCAAGAAATTTCAGAGGAAGACAAAGGAACGAATTGTCGATTTATTGGAACGCGAGTACCCAGACACCTTTCTCAACTTGGAACTAGAGCTGATAAAGGCCGATAATGGTGCCAAAGCGCCCAATGATCCATTTCGCTTCTACTACTACGAGGCTGCGACTGCAACTTTTTCCAGTGATCCACCAAGCAGTGATGAACTCTTTGCCATAATCATGAAAGCATGTGCAGGGGATGAATGTATACAATATGTGTATGGGTTAAGAGAAATCGATGGATCTCCCTACGTGGCGGTCACAACGGTTTCTGTTCAAGTTTGTGGCATGGAAAATCCTGAAACTCAGGAACTGGAATCGGTACCGCCGCCACCGCCGAAAGAGAAGAAAAAGCCGGAAGAGGAAGAGGAAGAGGACGAACAAGAGCCTGGTGAAGAAGGAGAGCCACAAGACGGCGAACCAGCTGGTGAGCCAAAGCCCAAACCAAAAAAAGAAGAACAAGCCGACAAAGCACCAACAGAAGAAATTGTCCATCGCCAAGTTCCCGTGTTTCTTGCATTATCCGTGTATGCAGAACCACCCGCCGAATTACCTAATGACAAGGAGCTGGAACAATTCAAGGATCTGGTGCTACGGTACTTTTATACCATTCTGAGACGAGACTATCCAGAAAACCTTCTGGGTATGCAACTCACCGAAAAGGAAACCAAGTTCAATGCTGGCATTCCAGAGCCCCGATACAACATGTGTGTTGAGTATTTAGCTGATATTACTTTCAAGAAGAAAGATGCACCGGATGAAAAGACCTTGCGAAAATTGGTGATCAAAGTGGACATTGGCTCCCTTCTAACACATATTAAGCAATTGGAACCTGTGTGTTTTGCCAGAACTTCCGAAGTCTCTATGCGAAAGACGGCGAAGGCAAAGAAAAGAGAGACCATGACGATTGAAGATGGCAAATTCGAAGCTGCAATTGAATTGCTGCCAGCACCACCAGAGCCAGAACCAGAGATGGAGCCAACGCATGTGCAAGAAAAAGGGGCCAAGACGGCACCAATGCAATCACAACAGGCAGAACCGAAAAAGAGAGCCAAGTCGAAGCCAGAGCCTGAACCAGATCTAGAACCTGAGCCAGAACCTGAGCCCGAACCTGAACCAGAACCTGAGCCAGAACCTGAGCCTGAACCTGAGCCTGAACCTGAACCTGAACCTAAGATAGAAAAGCAAGAGGCAGAGCCCAACAGGGAACCAATGCAAGCGAAAGAGACAGAACCAAAAAAGAAAGCCGAGTTGACGCCGGAACCCGCACCCAAGAAAGAGAAGAAAAAGAAAAAAAGAAAATCCAAAGAACCGGAGGTGCCCATGGTGGAGTTGGCCGAACCCAAAGAGTTGGAGGATGGCCAGATACGAGTTAGCTGTACAGAGGTTTGTATTGCGTTGAATCTCATGTCGGTTAACGAGGATCCATCTGATGCTGCCTACGAAAAGTTGCGCAAGAATACTGTGAAATTCTTTACAAAACAGTGAGTAAAGTTTTCTTCGATCGCCGAAGAAGTGATATGTTTCCATGGAAGCCTTCTCTGTAAAACTAACACTTCGTTCTTTTTTGCGGACGATGATGTAGGCTGAAGACAATTTTTGGAGCCAAATTTGATTCTATGGACGCTTCACTTTATCACAAAGAGTTCGGATCCGACAAGCCCGACAAGCGGTACAATGTGTACGTCGAATGGAATATCGAAGCTATATTTGTGTCCAAAAAGAACAATGAAAGGCAATCTATCGTGGCAGATCGAAGCACCAGTATAGTGAATGCAGATATTCCAACTGGTATAGAGCTGGCAAGCGCCATTGTAGAACATACCAGGGTTATGAATTACATGATGCAAGCTGTCCAGCCTATCGAAGATTCGCCATTTGCAATGGTAACCATGGGGCTGGTGTCCTCAAAATCAGCCATGAAAACGATCAGAAAGTAAAGTTCCCAAGACCCTGCTATTGGCATGTATCCACGGCCAGCAGTTATTCCAACTGCTGAGCTGACAACACTGTATACTCCAACAACTGGCTTGTTAGCCAAAGGAAACTGCAGCTCCCAAGGCTTCGGCTGCCTACATGTTTGCAAAGAGTTTTTGCACCTTATTATACTCGCTTTGACAGCAATGCTGGTTTATTTGTGACTGTGATACATGCCATGAGCATCCTCACATGTCAACACATGAATGAAGTTGGTCGCACAAAATAAGACAGTATTGGAAGTTGTTTTTGGTGGTCTGTATTGTATAAAATAACTTTGTATGAGTCTTTAAAATATTTACGTTGTGCGACCCATTGGGCCAATCTATCAACCGGACAAAGGCAACATTTGTTAGAGGCAAGAACATCCTTGTTACTATATTAATAGCTATTTGGTTTCTCTTGGAGCCAAGACAATGCGTTATGGGCAAGGCCTGCCCCGAGGACCACTCTCATTATGGTCAGGATCCATCTGAATGCAATGGCACCATCTTGAGAGGTCTGCATCGTCAATCAACCAATGAGTTTGAGAAGATTATTCCAAAAGAATCCATAATTCAGGTGTGTGCCCAGTCCTGTATCAGAACCACCAAGGTGGGCACGGATGGCGCAGATCTTGGATCCAGATTCCTTCAATTTGTTGTGAAGACTGTAGATGTGAACCAAATTGGCGAGCTGGTCTGGAAGTATTGATGATAGACCTCATTAACTCTCAAGCTTCCACTGTTCTTGCCAAAATACTCTTCTGCAAGTCCCTTGTTTGGGGTATGACAGTGATGACGTCCGAAACTATATGGCCGCAATCCGGGCGGCGACATTAGCAGCAGCTCCGGCCCCTAGTACAGGCATGAGTTCCTCAACGAGTAGGAAATGAGAGAGGTGATCGGTTTGCATTTGGGTGTTGTAGCCGTTGACAGTGGCCTTATCAGGAGTGGCCATGATACCAGCATTGTGCGAGGCAATAAATGCTAGAGTACTTGCTCTTGATCTCAGCGATGGCTTTCTTGACAGACTGGAAGCTTTGCAAGTTGCACTTGATGGGCACAACTTGCCTTCAGGATTATCCTCTTTCATGGCCGCCAAAGACTTGTTGGAGCGCTCAGACTTTCCATTGAGCAAAACAGCTACACCGCCAAGCTTGGCCACTATTCTTGCAGCAACATTACCAGTTCCAGATGCAGTTCCAGTGATGACAAAGACCTTAGCTACTGTTGACATCAGGAAGTCCTTCCACAAACTGTGGTATAATTTTGTTTGCACCAAGATGGACATTTAGTATACAGATAAGGAATGCTTGAGGGAGGTTGTTTCTTTTTTATAGACGTAAATTTGTGAAGAAAATTTTTCTTTTTTGTTGGTTGATGCGTGATATGTTTGTTCCAACAGATGTTGCACTACCGTATACCACTTCAATGGTGGCAAGAATGGGACAATGGAGGAAACTACTAGCATTTTTTACAAAGAAATAGAGGAAAATTTCCTTTCTGAATCCCATCTGTTGCAGTCATCACCAATATCTCCGTCTGAAGAATCTCTGTCACCGTCATTGTTAGAAATAAGCTGACTGTGCTCTATCATGAGTGCCTTTAGCGCTCAGAACAAACTCTCTGCAATCTAAATTTGTAATCGACTGTACAACACTTCCACAATAATAGTTCTCCTGTATTAGGTATACTTTGAGTGAAATTGCTCCTATTTGATTAATGTTTGGCTTGAATTTGTTGGGATATGACAAAATGAAGTTTTACATTCCAAGAAAACTATTCAAGTACAAAGTTTTGACACGCACGATCGGATTTTGATCGTGATGTCAGGATTCGACGTAAGTCTGCCGGACAATCTATATCCACATGAAAAGGGAATGACCCTATACAAGTGGGATATCAATGTTGTGTACGATACAGTAGGGAATAATACCAGATGTCCCAAAGTACTGTATTCAACACAGAATCCTCGTAGAAGTCTAATTGAGTTCTGTAAACAAGGGATTTTCCAAGGGAAAATCGTTGAACTCACTTTTGTGATTGAATCATCAATTCAAGCCAAACATTAATCAAATAGGAACAATTTCACTCAAAGTATACTTAACACAGGAGAACTATTGTCGTGAAAGTGTTGTACAGTCGATTACAAATTTAGATTGCAGATAGTTTGTTCTGAGCGCTAAAAGCACTCACTATAGAGCACATTTTGCTTTAATCTAACAATACTCAGCATCGGCACTCTTCTTCACGAATCGTTCAATACGTTTCAAGAGTTTGATTGGATCTTCAAGAGTAGATGTGAAATCGGCTTCACCTTGAAGCTTGATATCCATCTCTTTTGGCACAAACGAAAGTCCAAGTATCCTCCTGCAGTGACATGGACACCGTCAGTCACGAAAATACCGTCAATGGGGGTATCCGTCAGCCGACTTTGGGTTGTCGCCGGGTAAGGGCCCTGATGTCGGCGTAAGATAGCCTCTGTCAGACCTTCAATCCTCATCTCTTGGCGGAAGGAAGAGGGAGAGTTGTAGGAGACATCTTCATTTGCATCTAACCCCAGGAGAATCTCACATCCTTCCGCTTTCCACTTTTGGATCAGGTCCACCAAATCCAGGGTGAGTTTGTCACGGGGATCCATAGTCACCCCCTTGCTCAACCAGTAATTCCGTTGGTAGTTCCAAACACTACCCGCATTGGTACCTTCCGGGTTTGGACGATATGCAGAGACACCAGCCGGGGGCCCATCAGTAGGAGACTCCTGTTGTTGGATGTCCCTGCCCCGGATCTTGATCCATGAGAACCTACCTAGCCCTGACTCATCTTTGCCGCCTGACTTTGCCCGACGCGCGACCTTGTTGAGTAATGTAGCGGAACATCCGCCCCATTGATGCACCGAGGGAGTTGGAAACTCCTGATGTTCGTGCTACGACACTGAAGAGAAATGTCCCTGATTGGTGTAGGACTTGACCCAATCAAACCACTTTTGTCCTCTTGGCACTGCTGACCATTGAAGGTTAACTTCAGCCAGCAATGCAATGCCCACTCTCTCATCCGTCCAACACTTGAAGACCCCTTTTTGTTTCTCATGTGTCATGGGAAATGGAAGACCCTGAACATTTTGAAAAAGGACCAGGGTAACACAAGGAGACTTCTGGCGTGAGTCATCGCCGAAGTAGTTATCAGGAGGGAGAGAGTTTAAATAAGCATCCAGCGAGGAGTGGGCCACCTGGCTGGGTGTGTTTTGGTTGCGTAGATTTTGACCTCGGCCTTCCGTCAAACGCCGCAACCTTGCGTGACGGGACCGTTGGTGGTTACTAGGGACCACCGCCGGGGGGCACCCCACTGTCAGCCGATGATGTTGCTTTGCTGGAGGAGGGGCTGGACGAGCGGTGCTTCCTGTGACCGATGCTTGTTCTGCCATTTTGGCCTCCAATTCCAGGATTCGAGCATCGTTGGCAGCCTCCGCATCCTTAGCTTGAGCCAGTTCCTCCGCTGCAGTCTCTAATTCCGTGCGCAGGTCGTTGACATCCGCTTTCATATTCTCCAATAGTGCTGCCATATTGGCCGCGCTTCCTACTGTAGCACCATTGTCCATATCCTTGGCAGCTGGCATCGAAATGTCAATGGTGATGGTGCCCTTGAATTCTGGAGAAGCCTTCTCGGCGGCAAGGAGCTTATCAAACCACTCATTATTGTCCTTTTCCACTTGCTGGTCCAAGTCTACATCCCTCTCATACTCAGAGAGTGCCCGATGTTGGCTTTGATCCCAGGTCATAGCATTGGTAACCGTTCGATTGTAGTGATCCAAGCAGAGCCAAGTGCGGCATGTCTTCCTCTGGTGCTTCAGATCCCGCCAGAGCTCCAGGTGAGAGATAAGGAAGGCAGCCAAGTTCTTGAGAACCTCCTGTGCCAATGAGGCAAACTTTTGGCGCACCACAAACACATAGAAACCGTCAATCGGACCTGGTAGGATCATTTGGAAGAGACCGGCTGGGCCCTGGTTCAGTTCAGCATCCATTGCCACAAGCCATGCACTTTGGTCGAACGCCTCAGTGGTGGGGGCCTGTTCAGATGCGGAAAGTTTTGTTCGGCTGAAGACGTGGGAGGAGGGTTGGTTGCTGACTGTGGGGTAGACTTTTTTGGTCCAGTGGAAGGCGGTTTGGGGTGTGTGTGAGGAGTAGGCGTAGGCGTCGCTGTAGGTTGTTTGGACTGGCTTTTCTTGGACTCCTTGCGACGTGAACGTTTGGTGGAGAGGGTAGGTTGCGGTGGCTGAACTGTTGTTGGAGGAGCAGTCCCGCTCTGTTGGGTTGGTGTTGGATCTTGGGACGCCAGAGGAACGGCTGGTGGCGGCGAGGGAGCATCAGGAGAGTCTGCACCAGGTTGGGCTAGTTGGTCCGGCTGGTCGGGTGGAGGGGACTTGACCGCTGGGATGCACTGAATTGCATACAGAAATTGGAGGAGGGACTTGCCCTTACCCTGCTTGCAGTACTTTGGGATGACCACCTTTGTCAACATGCCTTGGATAGGGAACAGTGCCGCCAGGGAGGTACACGTCTGGGAGGTAGTGTCATGGGTGTTGATGAGTTTACCAATGATGCTATTCCACTGTCCCCCTGGTTGAGCAAGGTCGCCAAGTCGTTCTTTTGTAATTGCCCCCCAATCATAGACAAACTGAGTCCGGGCACCAAATGGCATGTGACATTTCTTTGTTTCTGGTCGGAGCCATGCAAACAGGGCCCGTGCCACTCTATCCACATCAGACGCCGCTACCAAATGTGCCATGCTTTCGGCCCCTTGGAGGGCATCCATTTTTGACCAGCGGTACCGGGATTCTGTGGCCACGCAGGTTCTAAGGCAATGGCTATCTTGAAGTTGAAATACCGCATGAGTTCCCGTTCAAGTGCCGCTCTGCCGATCCCCATAGGGTAGTTGAGGAGCCAGCCGATTCGGACCGGATCACTAACTTGCAACGGGGACCGGAACACGCCTGCATGGGTGCCAGTGATCTCAAAACACTGACCTAGGAGTCGGGACATGTCATCCAATGAAGAGTTATGGGCCACTCGGATACGGGTGCGGAGAGTCTTGGGGCCAGGATTCTTGGAGTTGTATCCAAATCGGGCTCCATTGTTCCAGGACCAATCAACGTAGGGCTTGAGCTTCTTGTAGGTGAGCTCCTCAACTTTCTCCTTAGAAGTCAGCCACAGCTTCTTATCTTGCACTCGAAGTTCGCTCACCGGTAAAATCACTAAGTCGCCTTCGGCATTGTCCATGGCCATGGACAGAACAGCCACCATTTCTTCAGTGAAACATTTTTCCATAGATCCACCCTCAGATGTATCGCCATCCCATTCATAGTTGATTGTAGCGCAGAGGAACTGGGCATATGTGCGCGGGAGCCCGGTCAAGTTCATCTGTGTCAATTCTCGAGCCTTCATTTCTTCAGAGAGGTACTTGGTACAAATAGCTGCATTCTTCTGTGAGGCAGCAACATAGGTGAGTTGCTTCTTCACGGAAGGAGGAGCTGGTAGTTGGGAAGGTTTGGGCGGAGACGGTTCGGACAAGTGAGAGTCAACTAGCACCGTTACCGAGGGGTCGTTGGCCCGCTGGGCTGGGGCAGGTGAATTGCCAACAACCACTTCCGTAGGAGGGTGGTCTGAATTAGACGGTGCCGAAAAGTCAGGAGCCGGCTCACCAGACTCCGACCCATCGTTGTCAGACCAATAAGCAAACTCGCCGTTGGCTGGTTTATTGGTGGGGCTAATTACCAATGGACCTGTTGTGTCCACCATCACTGCATCCTCCTTATCAGGGGCAATAGAGTCGCGAACTGGTTTTGGCCTCCGAAAAAAACCCGCGTGCAGGAGAGCGAGGGTCAATAGGAGCCGGTTTCCTTGCAGTTGATGGGTCCAGATTGCGCTCACGCTTTCTGCCCTTGGCGGCTGAGCGACGCTCAGATAATTCCGTTACCACCGTTGTCGTTTCGGGGTCGGTCCACGGGTGCCCTAGGAGTTCAACCGCAATGGCCCATACTTTGGCCAGAGGGCGTAATTCCAATAGTAAACGGGGCTCAACCTCCAAAGTAAAATCCCAATACCGATTAAAAAACGTAGTGTCCTCCAACTGCTCGTCCAAAGGAAAAATCACCAAAGGATCCTGGACCGCCAGATCGAGAATTAATCCTCTTACATATACCACTAGCTCCTGATCGTTCCCAATAAATTCGTCCTTGATGTCTTGGTCAAGGGCCGCTGGAATGCGTTGCTCGACCAAGTTCCAATCCCCATCACAAATCTGAAGAAGTTTTTTGGCAGCCGCTTCCCAGGATTCAGTCGCCGGAGGATCAACGAAGTTTTCCGAATACCCTTCACACCAAGGCCAGTGGAAATCGGGCTTGTTCTCCCATGCCAAGAACAGCTCATTTCCAAAGACCACTTCTTTTTTATTGTTGCGTCGACCACGAGCACGGTGAATTGTGCATAAATAGGCAAGGGTCTGCAGGTTCCACTGAGACGAATCGATGTTCTGGAAGATGCGATCGTACTTCAGTGGATTCTCGACCTCCTCCATCTAGGTGTCGCTGTTGTTGTTGACGATTGGAGGGTCCAAATCATCGGATTCCTTTTTTGATCGAATTTTGGCGGTTTCGACTCGGCTTTTTTGCAAAAAACTGATGCAACCAAATCATATTGGATGGTGATTTGCTCGCAGGAGTGGACCCAGATGAACTGTGGGATGATACATATATTCCACGTGAAAATGAATACAAACAAAGCGATGAGAATCTTTGTAATGAAAAGATTGATCAAGATGAAATTGATGCTTTACTTGAAGAAGCGGAAGAATTTATTGAAAACTATGACAATGAGCACACCGAAAATGTTGAAGAACAGACAGAAGACAGGAGTGTTGCAAGTATTTATGAATGATTGAGACGGAGAAATGATGATGATAATTCCGATCAAGATCCCAATCCAAATGACAAATATCAGAATGATGAGGATTTAAATGAAAAGATTCAAGAAATTGAAGAAGACATTCAAAAGGACAAAGAAGATGTCGAATCACTTAACCATGAAGAACAAATCGAGGTTCAGCTGATTTACCTCCGGATATTAGACGCATGCTGACATGCCGTCACAGCGTCCTCTGTAAGTCACTGGTGGACAAGGAAGAATGGCTGAAGCTACTTCGACAGGAGCGCAAGGACTATCGTCGCTCTCTGCGGGCTCAACGCCGTAGCCTACGGACTATCTTCTCTGCTTCCCCCTCCTGAACGCCTCCCAACGTTCGTGGGACACTAAGCGCCCCGAATTCACCCCGCCTCGTCGCGGGAGAAGTCATTCTTAACGACATGACTTGAGCAACTTCTGTATAGGTACAGATGCCTCCCATGGTTCAAACTTGTTGTTGACTCACCGCTCCACAGTACTTGACCTTTACAGCCGAATAATTCACCGGCAATCGAATGCCCATAGAGTAGCATCCTAACGATTAATGTCTCCGTTATTATTATCAAGTTCCAATCCCCATCACAAATCTGTAGAAGTTTTTTGGCAGCCGCTTCCCAGGATTCAGTCGCCGGAGGATCAACGAAGTTTTCCGAATACCCTTCACACCAAGGCCAGTGGAAATCGGGCTTGTTCTCCCATGCCAAGAACAGCTCATTTCCAAAGACCACTTCTTTTTTATTGTTGCGTCGACCACGAGCACGGTGAATTGTGCATAAATAGGCAAGGGTCTGCAGGTTCCACTGAGACGAATCGATGTTCTGGAAGATGCGATCGTACTTCAGTGGATTCTCGACCTCCTCCATCTAGGTGTCGCTGTTGTTGTTGACGATTGGAGGGTCCAAATCATCGGATTCCTTTTTTGATCGAATTTTGGCGGTTTCGACTCGGCTTTTTTGCAAAAAACTGATGCAACCAAATCATATTGGATGGTGATTTGCTCGCAGGAGTGGACCCAGATGAACTGTGGGATGATACATATATTCCACGTGAAAATGAATACAAACAAAGCGATGAGAATCTTTGTAATGAAAAGATTGATCAAGATGAAATTGATGCTTTACTTGAAGAAGCGGAAGAATTTATTGAAAACTATGACAATGAGCACACCGAAAATGTTGAAGAACAGACAGAAGACAGGAGTGTTGCAAGTATTTATGAATGATTGAGACGGAGAAATGATGATGATAATTCCGATCAAGATCCCAATCCAAATGACAAATATCAGAATGATGAGGATTTAAATGAAAAGATTCAAGAAATTGAAGAAGACATTCAAAAGGACAAAGAAGATGTCGAATCACTTAACGATGAAGAACAAATTGAGGAAACACGCGAAACATATGAGGAAAATGACGATTTAATTGATCGAATTCAAGATGAAATCAAAGAATGTGAAAATCAAGTCAATGATGTTCGCGAATTTGTGGCGAATTTGGATGATAATGAGAATGAAAATGATGAATCTGACGATAATTCGGACGAATCAAGTGACGACGATAATTATGGAAATGATGAAGTGAATAAAGAGGACATACTCAGTCCAAGGAAAACCAGGAGTGGTAAATCTTATGTTCAAGATGGAATAAAAATGAGACCAACCGAACGTAACAATCGAGATCGATC
>CAKOGP040000480.1:8217-61247 GCA_933822405.4 Cylindrotheca closterium | reverse complement strand
GCCTGAAGGCAGCCTTTCTTCGACTTGGATCGCGTGTAATCCCCCAGTAGATCCTTTTCCCTGAGCGCGGCGTCGGCGTCTCGCCTCCTCCCGTTGCTTCATCCGCCGTAACCGCAGGAAACGGTCTGTGGCCTTTCGCGACCGCCATTGTTTCTTTTTGGACTTTGCCGCCTGCACTGTCAAAAAGTCCTTTCGCCACTTCGCAGCATAATGAGTCTTAGCCTCAAGGTAGTCCTTCCGGTCCTGACAGAGGGCGGCCTCCAATTCCGTTGTCGTCTTTGTCCACGCGTCCAGTATCCCAACCTTCTTCATCAGTCTGCGGATTTTACGCGAACTCACCCGGCAACCCTTCCCCCCCTTCAAAAGGATCTTCCACAAGGATTGACAATCCCAAAACTGTTGCATCTTAGGAGACCAGGGCACCAATCCATTAGTGACCCGTCTACATTTTTCCTTCGCTTTTCGCCTTACAACGTACATCTGACGGTGCAGGCAGTTATAATGACGACCCATTGTTGCTGTCATGGTCCCTTCATTTAGTTGCAGTTGGTGATGTAGGGACGCCAAGCGAGATGGGATGGAGTATTCCTCATAGCCTTTGTGAACGAGGTGCAGGTAACGGCGGACTGCTGTAGTATCCAACATAGTAAGTTTGCGGGGTTTGTACGGGGTCTGCTGTGGTTTGTACCCGCCCAAGGATTTCTCCAGGTCAATATCAATCCAAAGACCGCGGTGGTTGCACGAGAAAAACTCATCAAAGTTGTAGTAGCCTCCAGCCTGTACAGCCACCCCAGAGGTCGTGAAAATGCCGTCGATCGGTGTGCCCCGTTTGTTCCGGTGCTGAGTGGCAACCATTCGACCAGGGTGTCGTTGGAGGATAGCTTCCTCCATACCAACATCGCGAAGACGTTGTCGAAAAGAAGAGGACTTAGTGGAGCTGATGTCCTCATTGGCGTCGACCCCCAAAATTACTTCACATCCTTCATCGCGCCACTGGGTGATGGCTCGAAGTAGGTCCACCATAAAGGCCTCCCTTGGTTCACGCAGTCGACCTTGGGAGCGAAAGAAACTCCGGTGTTGTGCCCACACTGTAGACTCCCCAGTCCCCGGAGGGTTAGGTCGGTACGCAGACACCACAACCAAATCCCTAGAGAACCGACTCCTTGAAGCATCGGAAGCTTCGCGAACTTGATCGTCTGGTGTTGGCATTGCAAACTTCTTGCCTTGGACGCGTACATATGCCCACCTGCCCAATTTAGTGGGGTCCCGACCAAAAGATTTTGCACGGTGGGCAACTGAGTTCAAGATAGTTGCCACACATCCACCGTACTGCGAGCACGAGGCAATGGGACGAGCTCGGTTCTCATTGTGCGCCGCGACCGAATAATATCCCTTAGATGCTACTTGTCGCATCCTATCGTTCCAGTGTTGACCTTCCAGAAGGGAAGGCCAGTGTGTGTTGGTCTCCGCCAACAACGCAATCCCCACTCGTTCTTCTTTCAACCACTGGTTAATCTGTTGTTGTTTCCATCCGGTCGCTAAGGCTGGAATGCCATTGACGTTCTGAAAGACAAGGCGAGTCGACGACTGTAGATGACATCTGTGATCATCGCCAAAAAAATCACCAGGGGAAAGAGAACTTAGAAATTCCTCAAAGCTATCAACAAGGGCACTCTTCACTGTCGATAGCCTACAATGAATACTGGAGTGACTGACAATGCTGGACAATAGTAGTTGAAGGATTGGAGAACCAACAATGCAAAAAAAGAGCCCAAGAAACCTATCAAGGACAGTGCTGGAGAGACATCACCGAAAACATGGACCCAAACCATGTCTACTCGCAGATGGGCAATGGCGTACATTTGGCCAAAAAGTCTTGTTTAGAACAAGGTCTTTGTCTTCGTTCACTGGATGGTCACATCTGTTATTCAAGAAACCGACAACCCCAAAGTTCTCAAGTTCAAGATTTGGGCTAGACTTCGGTGGCAGGAGAACTTCAACGAGAGATTGAAACGTTTTGACACTATAGGAACTTGTTTTTGTTATACTATGGACAAGCATGAAACCCTTTACACTGACTTTCTCGTTTTGATTCAATACAATATTGAGAATGGCCGTCCTTTGAATAGCGTCATCTACTATAGTGCAATTCTCTATTATTTGTTTGGTTTGTCTTTTGAGGGAATATTGTTTTGCAAAAGTTCCCTGAAAGTTGCCTAAAAGTTGCCTAAAAGTTCCCTAAAAGTCCCTGAAAGTCCCCTATAAGTACCCGGGAAATTCCCTAAAAATCCCCGGGAAGTTCCCTAAAAATCCCCGGGAAGTTCCCTAAAAGTTCCCTTTTTTTTCGGGTGTCCGTCCGGACAAACGGGTCATGTTATAACGTTCGTCTTTTCCGCGCGGAAACACAAAATTTCGATGATCGGAGAATCTTGAAATACACGTTTTTACCACACGGTCCTGGACCGTGTGGCAAATTTGGGCATTTAGCGAAACCGAAACCGCCAAACCCGACTATAGGTTGTGAATCGCGTGCTAATGAATGATGACACGGTAAAACTGTTTTCACACGGGGATATCCTGGAAATCCCGGGGAAAAAAAGGGAACTTTTAGGGAACTTTCAGGGAACTTTTATGGAACTTTCAGGGAACTTTTATGGAACTTTCAGGGAACTTTTAGGGAACTTGAGAGAATTTTTTACCGATCTTTTGGGAGATTCATTGAGACTCCCCAAATGCTATCCCTGCTTTCCCATCTCGCAAAGAAACTGTTATATTTTATACTTTTCAAATTGTGAATTATTATTATGCCATTGGCATTGTGAAACTTGTTAAGTAATACTTATCGGTTCAATTCCACATTATCTACAGAGATTTTTGAATTTTCATGACCATCTACAGAACTTTGAATCTCCATGATCACCTACAGACTATGTTATATAGAAGGTGGTGGCGCATTAAATGAAAATTACCTGTAGATGATCGTGAAGACAAAAAGTTCTCTGTAGATGGTCGTGAAAATTCAAAATTCTCTGTAGATGATTGTGGAACTTGTTAAAAGTAACACATATCTGAACCAGCCTAGAAGAAGAGATAGGAATGGGTCACAACAAAAGTTATAGAGTCTCTCAGAAAGCCACAGAAAGGAGTGACGTAAGAGTTAGGCCTAAAGCTATGTATGTACCTCCAAAAGGTCTAATCTAGTTCCAAGGTCACTCCAAGGTCATTACACTCTTCCCTTCTATGATCAGAGCCAGTCGATTGATCATACATTAAAGTCACAAGGCGTCCTTACATCCACTTGATCCTCCATTCAACTTCAGAGGTGGTTCTTGACGCAATGGGCGATGCAAGTATATCGTCCATCAGACTCGACGGAACGGCACAAGCCGTCTGATGTTATGCAATGAGATGTGCTCTATCGACAGCTTTGATGAACAATACTCCTGGTGAGACTGTGTTTCATCGTGACATGCTACTAAACATTCCTGTGATTGTCGATCTACTTTCTATGCAGCAAAAGAGACAGTATAAGATCAATGAAAACTTGAGAAGGCAGAACGCGAAGCGAAAAGAGTTTGATTACAGAATTGGTGGAGAAGTTTTGATCAAGAATACTGATGGAAGAAAGTTGGATCCGAAATACAGAGGTCCGTATCCTATTACAAATGTTTACACTAATGGTACAGTGGAAATTCAGCGCACAAATGCGATCTGTGAGAGGGTTACAAGCAGCAAGAGCTCGCTTGACTTCTTCAACAGCAACTTGAAAGTTTGGAGCGGCATTATTGTATCTGGTGCGCAAAATGTTTGCCACCGTCAAATGCATTCTTTCACAGATCGCATTTGCGGTCGCATTCTTGCTAGTGGTTCCGCCATCATGGATTCCCCAAGTAGCGAGTTTCGCTTGGAAGGCTTTGCAAATGAATTTGCCTCCTTGATCATGAATACATTTGTATGGTCTCGGATACCGCAACAACCACAGCATTTCAAACACGCTTGCTACGTGTGTTGCAGTTTTATTCTTGATAAAAGCAAGTTCAGTGAGATTTGTCACGGGATCAATACAAGTCAACGCGTTGAATTCAAGTTCTCTACCGTTGACGTCAATTTTCCATGGACCAATCAAATCGACCGCAACGGAGAACCATGGAACCAAATCCGTGTGTTGCTCAGGTAACTGTCCGTATTGAACATTCGCCACTTTATTGAGTTGGCAAATTTCACAATTGAATCGTTCAATTTGTTGCTTCAATCCAGGAGAATAGAATCGCTTTGCAATTGTAGCATACATTGACGTTTTTCCTCTGTGTCCATGCACAAGGTGATACCAGGGGATCACATCATCAACCAAACTCAAAGGCAAGTAAATTCTCCAATCGTCTTGATGTGCAGGATCAATTTGATGGGCGATGATGAGTTGCTCGTCAATTGTCGTGATCTAGTAGTGCTGTGCATCGCATTGAGCTTGTTGCATGAGCAGTTGATCTTGAGTTTGATGTTGTTGAATGTTTGGCGTTGTGATTGGGTTTGGCATCGTTTGTAGAGGAGGATGATTCAAAAAGGACTCTTCCATTTCAATGTTGTCAATGGTCAGGTGTTCATGAATATCTCCATCTTGGCAACAGGAGAACTGACATCGAAAGGTACTGTTGAACTTGGCTTCTGTTGGTGGCGTGATCAAATCATTTTCTTTTTTTAGAACATTATCTTCAAACGTGTAGATTTCGTCTAAGGGATCAACAGAAACCTGTAATTTATCAAACGCAATCAATTTACCCTTATTTGGACTCTTCCCATCAGACGGCTTCTCCATTCGCGGAAGCCGAGAGAAGCAGTCGGCAATCGCGTTATCTTTTCCAGGCAAATAGACAAAATTGAAACCGAATTCTTCAACAAACATACGCCAACAAAGAACTCGTTGTGTGTTCAACGTTCGCATGGTGAGATTTTTATGATCAGTAAAAATAGTTAACTTGGCACCATATATCATAGACCAAAATTCTTTCAAGCAATGAACAACAGCTAACATTTCTTTTTCCATTACCGAGTAATTGCGTTGCGCAGCATTGAGCTTACGACTCCAGTAGGCGACGGGTTTACCTTCTTGCATGATGACAGCGCCCAGTTGGTAGTCAGATGCATCAGTATAGATTTCAAAGGGTTTGTTTGGATTGGGGTAGCGCATCATTATATCGCTAGCCATAAGAGCTTTCATCTCAGCGAAAGCTTTTGCACATTCATCAGTCCATTCAAACATTCCTTTGCCTGTGAGCTCTGTAAGGGGTTTAAGAAGATGAGAGCAACACGGCCACATGTGGCGGTAAATGGCAACAGCACCAAGAAATGCACGCAATTCTGTTACATTCGTAGGTGCTGACATCTTGAGGATGGCATCAATCTTTTTCTTCCACTGTTTGACGCCTTCAGGAGTCAACCAATGGCCCAAGAAATCAGTTTCTTGGACACACCACTCGCACTTCAAGGGATTGATTTTGAAACCAGCAGCTTGTAGTTGCTGCATCAAGGCCATATGTTCTTCATAGGAATTGGAGAACAGGCCAACATCGTCAATATAAATTTTGACACCTTTTTGCTTTAGGTCACGTAGAGTTTGTTTGATGTAGTACTGGGCAAAATTGGGAGCCGGTTTCAATCCCATAGCCATCCGGTTGTATTGGTACAGACCGTACTGGGTGTCGACCGCTTATCCAAAAGAGTGAGTTTGCAAGGTTTAAAGGTAGACCCCTGGGGTGTGAAATTGCCCAAAGCCGTGTTCAAGTCAATATCGATCCATAGTGCCCTGTGGTCTGCTTCAACAAATTCACCAAATGCGTAGTAGCCACCAGCCAGAACCGGAACACCTGAAGTGGTAAAGATTCCGTCGATAGGAACGTTGCTTTGATTTCGTTGGTGGGTCGCCGTGGGGGGATGCCGTTTCAAAATCGCTTCCTCCATTCCGCACTCACGAAACCGCTGTCGTATGGAGTCCGGGGAGTTGACCGAAAGGTCTTCGTTAGCATCGATCCCCAGCAAAACTTCACAACCCTCGTCCCTCCATTTTTGAATTTGCTTGCACAGGTCATCGACCAATGCTTTGCGCGGATCAATCTTACGTTTTATAGAGTTAAAGTATAGACGTTGTTGGGCCCACACGGTCGATTCCCCCGTACCTTCTCTCTTTGGCCTATATGCCGAGACAACCACTAGATCACGTGAAATCGGGTGTTGGACCGCTTCGTTTACGTCTAGCACCAAGCCAGAGTGATCATCACCCCCTGCGCCTGCAGCTTTTTTCCTTGAAGACGGACATAAGCCCACCGTCCCAGCCCCGTCGAATCGCTCCCTGATTCTTTAGCTCGGTGCGAGACCTGACTAAGTACTGTCGCAATGCATCCTCCCCATTGAAAGGCTGTAGTTGCTGAAGATTGTGACTGCTGTTTATTATAAGCGACAGCCGAATAAAAACCTTTGTGCTTTGCCTTCATTGTAGCTTGTCGCATCCTATCGTTCCACCCATGACCCTCTGGGATAGAGGGCCAAAACGTTTTGGCCTCCGCCAACAACGCTATTCCCACTTGCTTGTCTTGTAGCCAGGAGTTGATCTGCCGCTGTTTCACATGGTCGCCTTCCTCCGGAACACCGTTGACGTTCTGGAAGGTGACGCGAGTAGCTACTGAAGAGCGACAGCGATGGTCATCGCCAAGGCAGTCTCCTGGTGGAAGAGAGCGCAAATATTCGTCAAGTGAAGCGTGGGAAACAACACTTGACGGGCCACTAATTCGAGATCTTCTGCCTGCACGCCGTGACCTAGCGGCAGCCGACTTGGGGCCTTTCATGGCCCTGCCGCGGAGCGAGGCGCTCCGCGGTCGGCCGAAGAAGGCAACTTAGCAGATCCGCTAGTACCGGATTTGCCAGATGGAGAAGGGAGAAAGAATGGGTGTACACCTCCCGGAGATGCCGCTGTCAGAGATGAGAGGCTCTTGTCCTGGGACACAGCTGTAGTAGTATCACCCTCCATCTGAGTTGTGTCCACCTGAACATGAGACGTGTTCCGAGAGCGCTGCTTCGGCTGCTGAAAGTGAACAGACGTGCTGGTACGAGTGGACTTAGTGGGCGGCTTAAGACCAGCCTTAGACCTGTCAACGCGCCTCTTAGTCGTGGAAGTATCCTTGCTTTTCCTCTTTTTTGGTGGCGTAGTGAATTCGGACTGATCGGGAGATACCTCATTGTTCTGAGCAGGTGGTTGCGAGTCGATGGCCAAGTGGTGGGCGTAGTGTGTTGGTGCACCATACCAAACACTTACGACGCGTCGCCTGGATCTCTGATTTGGGAATCCATTTATCCAAGACTCGATCAGCTTGCGTATTGGTAAGTTCGCACAGGTGATGAATAAAGAACGGAACTATCCCTCTCAACACGTTTCAAGCTAACTGACCGTACTTCTTGCGGCATACAAAGATGTAAGAGCCTTCCATTTCTCCAGGAAGGATCATCAGGAAGAGTGGTCCTGCCTTATGGCGATCAATATCGTTCTTCAGTTTGTGGTCGGTGGCTTCAGCCAGCTTGCGTTGTACCGGGGATAGATCTTTGAGAAAATGATTCTCTAGGTTATCGGAAATGAGCGACTTCTTCTTCTTCTTCTTCACCTTCTTCTTTGTCACCTTCGTGAATGGCCCGGACAGAGAACCCGCTCCCTCCTGGGATTCATCGTCCTCCTCTTCAGATGAGTTGTCGTCGGCAGTTGTTGGGGGTCTGTCTTTGGCAGCTGTGGAAGCCTGATCAGCCTGGGCCGGAGTAGCCTTGATGGACAAGAGTAGTTTGAACAGGGTGCAAGAACCGTACAACCTTGTAGTAGCAAACTTGAACATCCCAGTGAAATTGATGCCTGGATAAAGAACCTCCGTCAAAATGTAGTAATCCTGTATCTTGCTGATCAAGGTAAGGATCGCATTCTTCACCGGACCGTAGGCCTTAACACTCAGCAAATCTTGTTGTGCCGACTTCCAATCACTGATGTAGGTGGCCGGTGCTGCAAATGGAAAGTCAGGTTTTGCAGTTGCTGGGTGGAGAATTGACCTCAAAGTGCGGTCAACTCTCTTGGCATGAATCCTCCGAGTGAAACAATGTGGACTAGTCACTCCGGGGGACCGTTCATCGTACTTTGCTCGGCCTGTGTACGGAATAGAAACCCAGTCCATCTTGATACCAATTGGTACTTCAAAATCAAATGGTCTCATCAGTTCCTTTGCATAAGCTGAGAAGTTGACTTCTGCAGGAATAAACGAGCATGATCCGATCTTCACAATTTCTCCATACTGCAAGGGAGAAGGGTAGCACCCAGCACCTCTCCCCAATTGACGTAATCCGGTGAGTTTCAAATCCAAAGATTCGGTTGCTTATATGTGGTATCAGAGATTGGAAGAAGCTTCAATTCATTAGGGGAATTGTTGATGGCTTCCTCCATAGAATTCAGAACTGTCGACAAGAGCGCCTCCGCCACAGTTCCTGAATCCAACCCTTGATAGTCCACGGAGAAAGTAGTCTCAAAGATGTGACATTTGCCTGGTATCCCTTCCATGTTCACCTGAATGAGGTTCGAGATCCGTTCGGCCAGTGTTGGGGGACGTTGAACGCGAGAAGGAGTTGTTTCCGAGGGCTCCATAAGGGTCCCTGTACCGGCTAGTCTTGTGTTGCCATAAGTTTAGGAGAAGTCAACGGTAGAGTGTTGTTGTCCATGGCCTCATTGTGCGGGTTTGCCCCAGCTGTATTGACCCGTTTGTCATCATCGTCTTCCTCCATTGCGTTGTCCACAATATTCTCCCTGTTGTCAGTGTTGTCAGCATCAGTGTCTTCATCTTCATCTGACGATTCAGGCGCCTTGGGATGATTAATTTTTTAAGCCACCACTTCAACCTCGTCGAATTCTTGAATTCCACTACCGTCAAACAAGTTATCGTCACTTTGGAGAAGTGCAAAGCGATTTGAGTTTTGCACCTGGTCCCCTGGGGAGCTGGCAGAATCGCGTTGAACATCCGTGCCTGGTTCGTCAATGGAATACATCGGATCGTATATTTTTTGAATAGGAGGCGGATCCGGTTCCTTCACGGATTCTTGATTTGGAGCTTTGCTGATAGACTTGCCACTTCTTGTTTGTTTGATTGCGTCGACAATTGCGGATGGCGGGTCGTCGTAATACTCCAACAAAAACTCATTAATCCAAGAATAGTCAAACAACTCGGAGCAAATTAACCAAAAGCCCACCAAGGGATGCTCCAAGCGTAGCCGTAGATTGGACATTTCGCCTGAAAAGAAATGGTTGTCGTCCGGTTTGCCCTCAAACTCATCAATACCAAAAAAGGAGAACGGATTTTGTAAAGAAATCCGCATGGCCAAAATGCGTAAAGACTAGATTTCTTCAGACTTCAGACGGATTCATTTCCATCGTTTCAGTGTTGAATGCGGCAATTAGGTACTGTGTCAATTGACTATTATCCAAATTCATCGATGTGAAAATGCGGGCAAAATGATCTTCACAAGTTGCTGTCCCTGTATTGTCGTTAAATGGATCGTCATACCGGAGGCAGGGTTGGTTCCAAGCGGCAGGAAAACGTTCTTCCCACGCCATAAAAAGCGCATTACCCGTATGGATACGGTCATGGCGTTCCAATGCTTCGTCAACAGCATCTCCTGAATATAAATTCTTCATCCACCACTCTGACAGGTTTGGAACAATACAGTTGTAATGTCCACTCCTGTGAGCTTCTTGTTCGGCGATTTGTTTCGCCTCAATCTCATCAGCCATGCGTTGCGCTTCATTGTCGTCGGTAACATGCTTCTCTTCAGTTTGGGTTTCAGACACCATCTTGGAATCGATGGGATCCCTGTCTTTAGGCTGTTGTAGGTCAATTTCCACTCGTTTCTTGACTGACTTTTTAGCCACAGAGGTCGTATACATCTTAGACACGCACGACTTTTTTGTCATCGCCAAGGATACCTTTGCGTTGATAGATTTGCCCATGGTGCGCCGGTGTTGAATGGTTGGCTTAGTGATATATTCGAAGTTTTCTACGTAAATTCAGTACTAGCGCTACGCAAGGCAGACTGGTTGGTTCTGCCGGAATGCATGTTGTTTTGTTTCTGAAATAATTTTTTCTATATTCCCAATCTGTTGGAAACATAGATTGTGCTGTGCTTCAAGGATAGCTTTACTGTCTTTAGTACTGCGACTTCCTTCTTTGGTACAAATATCAGATTTTAACTTGTTCTTCAATGGTTTCAATTCTCTCTCTCAATGATTGCGTCTTGTTGCAACTTGATTCTTGTTCTTATTGGCAGAACTGCCACTCCTGCTCCAAGGCCATTCTCTTGGTTTCTTTGGAACTTGAGAAAGGTTCAGCCCAGACATTGCAGCTTGCGCATACGTTTGTCCAGATCAAGTGACTTTTGCTACTTGAGGCTCTTCAGGCTCAAATACAATCTCTTCTTTTGGCGGCTCTTGTAAGTCCTCCAGATCAGTAACGAGGCTCCCAATATCATCGGTTCCTCTATCAACATTTTCTTGATGGTGATTCAAATCAGCCACAATAGGTTCTTCCTCTTCATCGCCTTCATCACCCAAATCTTCATCTGATTCATAGTCATCATCTCCTTGGAATCTGACAGTGAGTTCTGGCATATCATCAACATCATTGTCTGCATCTGCCAAGAGCTCTTCTCTTTCGGAGTCATCGATATCATCAAATTGTCCACGTAGGTTGAAATCACGTTCATCTTCATCTTCAGGTTCATAGTCCTGATCAAAGACTTCTTCTAAGTAACCTTGTTCTGTGTCATCCACTCATGCAATTTGATTGCCATCTTGAAATGTCTCCAAATCTCTCTTCTTATCAAACAACTTCATGGAAGTAACACCTTTGGCAGCAGTCCAGGCTTCAACATGCTGGATTACTTGATTGGTAACGGGTAGTACAACGACCTTGGGTCGGGAAATCATCTTCTTAGTATTGAGGTTGAGCACTTGGTGCCCAGTACGTTGTCCCTTCATAGGTTCAATGTAAATCGCTTCAATACTTCAGGGTTCCATTGAATTGTTGGAATCCGTCCCAATTGCATGAACATATTCTCCAAGTTCAGCAACCATGTCACTCTTGTAGTTGATATTGACATTATCAATGAGTTGCTGCGGACTGAAATGTGATGAGATACTGTCTTTCTGGGGAAAGACATTCCATAGCTCGGCGGCTCAACGTCCAAGACATTCAGTGATCACTTTTGGGACCACTTTGTAGGGTAATCGTGCAAGAGCTACTCTGACTCTTTCTTTCAGCATCCTATTGTTTCGCTCAGCGGTAGGCTCGTGGTCTCCAGCTGCAGTCGGGTCAATAGTAACACCCATATCGTCTAGCACATCATCCGTGAGAGGAATGAACGCCCGATCACACTTGATGATCTTGACTTGAAAGCCTGCCTTGTTGTAGCGGCGGAATATCTTATCCAATGCTTCAAATACAGGGTCAGTCTTCAGGTTCTGCACAGGAATACATGAGCGATAACGCACAGTGGTATCAATGCAGGTGAGAAACTTAGCATTCTCGATCTCCATGTGATCAATACAGACGGTAGTAGATCGATTGTGCTGATACAATTCCTCTGGTGGACTGAAAAAGTCGCTGTACATCTTCTTTGGAGTTGGTCTTGTTGACTTGCCTTTCAATGTAGAGGCGTCAGGTCCAAAGATTGCTTCGGCATGATTGATCGCTTCCTTGGTGATAGGACAGTTCTTGATGAGACCAGATTGGATCGCATACTTCAGACTTTTGGTGCTTGGAGCATTGAGTATGTGCATTGCACTTCTTGCTTCCATCGCATCCTTGACTTGTCTTGGAGTGAATCCTTCCTTGTTCTTTCAAACGGTTGCCTTCTTGGAGGTCATCTCGAGTCCAGCATATCCATTCTGTTTGTTTGAAGAAAGTTCAAAATGGGGTTGATTATTTAAAAGTTGCTCAACTGGCGACGGTACATCGCACTTGTCTCTTTGGCACCTGGTTCGACATTTGCTCCAAGTTGCTCCAACACATACACACCCTTACAATTCACAAATTGCATCTTTCGGTTTCCATCACAATGCACAATAAAAGCATTGTCAGCATCAGTATCCATAGTAATGCAGTATCCCCCAGCAATCATCTCGCGCATAGCAAGTACATTGGCAATTCCATCTTCATTGTGATAGACTGGAGGTGGAAATCTTCCTAGAAAACCTTCTTTGTCAAGAACTCTGCTGCCCACGTAAGTGTGCATATCAAGTTCCTTCTCAGCATGACGGAGTCCATGCATGTGCTCATCATTACAAATGGTGATATTGGTACAACCACTGTCCATGATGACATGATTGTACAATCCAAATGGATCTCTTTCTCTTCTGTGACCTCAATCTGGGTTGGTCTTTTCCTTGGTACAGGTTCACTCCCGGATTTTTAATCACTTCCATGTGAATCTTCAACATATCTTGTGCTTTGCTGACCGTCTTTGGATAATAATCCACTTCTCTGCCATAGTTCGTCTGAAGATCCAGCATCAGAGGAGCTGTTCTCGCTCGATCGCAGTTGCACAGAAATCCTGTTGCAAGAACGGCTTCAAAGATATCATCCTTGAACTTGTTTTGAGCAGCAGTATCAGTGCTAGCAATAGCAAATACGCTTTCATCTTGACTGCAAAATCTCGGAACCAGGCCACGCCATATAGATCTTGCAGGACTTCAGCCTGTCTCAAGAATCGTTCCTTGGAATGCATCAAGTTTTTGGTTGTTCCTTGCTTCATAGCAAAGAACTTTTGAAATCCAAGAAATCATATTCAGCATCAGCACTCTTCTTCATGAATTGTTCAATACGTTTCAAGAGTTTGATCGGATCTTCAACAGTAGTCGTGATATCGGCTTCACCTCAAAGCTTGATATCCATCGCCTTTGTCACAAACTTCAGCATGATGTTTGATTTGACGGTTCTCTTGTTTGTCTCAAAGTAGGCTGATCTTTGCATGTTCTCATCAAGCTTTGCAGAATAGAGAATCTTGTTTTGGGCCATCTCTGTTTCTCTTGCAACAGCTTCAGTTTGAGTTGGAGCGATCAATCTTGGAGCGATCACATTGAAGTCGATCGACTTTCCATCTCGAATTGATTTCACCATGTCTTCAGAACATTTCATTCCAGAAGCTTGGATATAGTCAATCACTCTTTCTTTGGCATCTTCGTACGACAATCTTGCCTTTCCATCGTTTTCATCTTTTGTTGAAAATAGATGTTTCACAACTGTTGAACTCGAATTGCTCTTGACTTTCTGAGGAGTCACACGTCCTCTTCCACCACCGGATGAAGAACGTCCCATCGTCAACGAATCACTCACTCCTTTGTAGATAAGGCAGTGCTGTTCTTGACGTAAATTTGTTTTGTTGCCTTTTGTGATTGAATGTTAGAATAAAGCAAAATGTGCTCTATTGTGAGTGCCTTTAGCGCTCAGAACAAACTCTCTGCAATCTAAATTTGTAATCGATTGTACAACACTTTCACGACAATAGTTCTCCTGTGTCTAGGTATACTTTGAGTGAAATTGTTCCTATTTGATTAATATTTGGCTTGAATTGATGATTCAATCACAAAAGTAAGTTCAACCATTTTCCCTTGGAAAATCCCTTGTTTACAGAACTTGATTTGACCTCTACGACAATTCTGTGTTGAATGCAGTACTTTGGGACATCTTGTATTATTATTCCCTACTGCATTGTACACAACACCGATATCTCACTTGTATAGGGTCATTCCTTTTTTGTGTGGATGTATATTGTTTGACAGACTTGCGTCTGGCATACTTGCATTGAATCCCAACATCACGATCAAAGTCCGATCGTACGTGTCAAAAACTTTGTACTTTAATAGTTTCCTTTTGGAACTCAAAAACTCAAATTTCGTCATATCCCAACAATCGGTTTCAAAAAGCCGTTTTAATTTATGAGGGGCTCTGTTAGAATGAAGCAAAATGTGCTCTATCGTTAGTGCCTTTAGCGCTTAGAACAAACTCTCTGCAATCTAAATTTGTAATAGACTGTAACACTTTCACAACAATAGTTCTCCTGTGTCTAGGTATACTTTGAGTGAAATTGTTCCTATTTGATTAATGTTTGGCTTGAATTGATGATTCAATCACAAAAGTAAGTTCAACAATTTTCCCTTGGAAAATCCCTTGTTTACAGAACTTGATTGGACTTCCACGAGGATTCTGTGTTGGATGCAGTACTTTGGGACATCTTGTATTATTCCCTACTGCATCGTACACAATATTGATATCACACTTGTATAGGGTCATTCCCTTTTTGTGTGGATATAGATTGTCCAACAGTACTTGCGTCAAATCCCGACATCACGATCAAAGTCCGATCGTACATGTCAAAAACTTTGTACTTGAATAGTTTCTTTTTGGAACGTAAAAACTCATATTTCGTCATATCCCAACAGGCTCCGTGCTGGGGGGGGAAGACCCGTGCGTAGTAATCGCGTCCGACTCTAAAAAATTGGTGGATCCATGGCTTCTTGTGCCATTTTGTCGAGTCTAGCATGCGATGAGTTTGAATTGCACAATGCGTCAAGAACCACCTCTCACATGAACTGTGGATGTAAGGGCGCCTTCTTTGATACGAAATGATATGATAATGATATGATAATGATATGATCATATGACAAGCTTTGATCATAGTGACAGAATCCTAACAGGATTGGGACTTGTGACTCGACCTATAGGATTCCCAGGTTGAAGTGTAGCCTGTGTGCTGCATGCATCACACGTGCGTAAACTGTTACATGCCATTAATTTAGAGAACTGAGTCAGCAGTTCTCTGGAACACCCAGCAGAACGAGGGTTTTTGTAATTGTTGGAAAACCAAAAGACCCTCATAAGTCATTTGTGATCGCATGGAGGAAAAAGAGCAACTCATACTTAATAAACAAACAAAAATATGGAAAAATCTGATTGGCTAAGGCAAAAGCAAGGAGAAGCCACCAAAAGTGAGGACTTTGGTCGCTTCTCCTCAATTTACTCAAAGTCCTTTGAGTAAAATGAGGACTTTGAGGGAATTGAGGAGAAGCGACCAAAAAGCGGTTTTTACTCATATATGTCTAAAGTTTGTTTTTAACAGAACATCCTCCAGTCACGGCAAAATGAAAGGTGGAGAAATGGTGAAAACACCAACTTTCGACCTTAGCCCATTTTTAATATATGACCATTTTCATCATAAACCCAATCAGAAGTCTTCCTATAGGGTCAATTGCTTGGTATGTACCTAGGTTCGATCAGTGGCACAAGAATAGGCTATTGGTAGCACTTGGATGCTAAAAAGTGACTTTTGTGCCATTTTGTTTGGTCTTATTAGAGGACGGCAATGGGGATTGGTGAGCTACAAACCTGCGGCTAGCTCAAAAGTGTCCTATTGGTGATATAAACGGGCTATGGGGACTTTCACACTAGGCTAGAGGAGCATGCCAACTCAAACAGTGGTGGCTTTGTTTGGGAGCAATAAAAAAAATTTCATGCCACTTTTGTCTGGGTCTTATTGAAGAACAATTATCATGGCAACAAGATAGGTGATGATGATCTCTTATGCTCGTATAGAGACTGTCAGACCAAATAGATTTGTGTCCATAGGTGGAAGCAATACAGGAGGTCAGATTTGCATCAATGGAGAATTTTGGCCTCAGAGTTCAAGAAAAAGGCTCGATGCAGATGCATCCTGATAACTTCCATGTCTTTGTACAATCCCTTCAGCAACACTACCATCGGTGCTACAAACTAATAGAGGACGAACTTATAATGTTGATAACTATCATCCCATTTGCAATACTAGAAGGAGGTGTTTTGTGTTGGATGCAGAATCAACATTCATTGAAAATACATTGCATCGGTTCGAGTTGGCATGCCCCTCTAGCCTAGTGTGAAGGTCCCCATAGCCCGTCTATATCACCAATAGGACACTTTTGAGCTAGCCGCAGGTTTGTAGCTCACCAATCCCCGTTGCCGTCCTCTAATAAGACCACACAAAATGGCACAAAAGTCACGTTTTAGCATCCAAGTGCTACCAATAGCCTATTCTTGTGCCACTGATCGAACCTAGGTACATACCAAGCAATTGACCCTATATAGTGGGTCCAAAGGGTCATAGGAAGACGTCTGATTGATTGTTATGATGAAAATGGTCATATATTAAAAATAGGCTAAGGTCGAAAGTTGGTTTTTTCACAAGACTCGTCTTTCCGTGACTGGCGGATGTTCTGTTAAATGAACTCCAATTTTGGGGGATGATATTCACAATCACATGATTTTCGATTTGGCAAAACAGGCTTGCTTAAAATCTCACAAAAAGTAAAATAAATCATCGACAAAAAAACAAAATGAAGTTTTCTTCTCTCTCCAATACCTTCCTTTTGTCACCAGAGGCGGCAAGAGAAACTGCTCTGGGGTTTCTTGACAGAATTGTATCAAGAACGAGTTTCATGACTTGGACCAATACGATTTGTATGTTAGCAGTCTTATGGGTCATAGTAATTAGTAGTAAAATAGATATGATGACGTGTCGTCGGATGAGAACAGTTGGAACTTTGCGCACCAAGCGCATCAACTGTTCGCCAATTCCCAATTGGCTCATCGCGTTGTGTTTTGTTTACCTTGAATTGATTTTATCTTCTTGTTAGACTTGAGACGCTTTCCCCCAAGAATTATTATATTCTGTCAGATTAACAGTCGCAGTTACGCCATCAGCTAACTGCCGCCGTTTTTTCCACAGAAAAACGACCTCTGCTTCCTTCAGAAGCACAATTACCAGCTTTTGCCACTTCATCGGCATTTTGGCCTATCGCAACACCCACACTTGCGATCTCCTGGCCCAGTCCTTTCTGACATCTACAGTCAAAGACCAGAGTTTTACCTCTTTCCTCTGGTTCATCAATCTCAAAGGTTTTATAGCTGCCGTGTTCAAAGTCGACTAAACTCTGATTGGGCCTCCACCCATCACTGTCGACGACTACGCAAAGACCCAACAGCAAAAAAAAGGGTATTGATTTCTTTGGTGGTTCTATATTTTGGTGTTCCAGCCCTATTGGAAATCGAAAGGAGTTAAGCGCTGGGCATCCGCCAAACCCGTGCTTCCCCCACTTGTTGTCTTTTGCTTCCGGTGTTGAGAAATCCACCACAAAGACAACTCGTGAGGTCCATTGCCCGGCTGTACTGCAATTAAACGAGGTGGTTCTCGTCCCTAATAGCAGGCAGCGGCACACAGATCGGTTTTTTTTTTTTAATTGACTGAAGCTTGTTCTGGATTTTGTACATTCGTGAGTACAACTTCCCGCAGTTCTTCCCAGCACCCCGGAGTTGATTGTCGTTGCGTGCACAACGACTTTCGGCGTGCCGCAGTTCCTTTTTCCACTTGACAACCACTCCCAGATGATGTATGCCGAGTGACAACTCAGCCACTGCATGGGTTAGAGGAGTTTGTGATTTTGGGGGTGGGCCAGGAGCATCAGTCTCCGCGCCCAGTTCCCCAACCGTCATTATTCACTGCATGGGAAGCAGCATCAGCAGCAGTTGACGAGTACTTTGGATGGACCCCTGAGGAACTTGAGATTGTCGGTGATGAAGGACGGCTGGTGGAGGCCTTACTCTCTGGTCATCTTTGCGTGATAAGCGACGGATCCTACAAGCGAGCCTTGGGAACGGCAGCCGTCCAAACTCCCACAAAAAGGGGAGAAGGACCGCGTCATTGTTCGGTGCCAGACTCCCGGATTGCCCCAGGATCAAAGCGCCTATCGGAGTGAAATGATCGGCTTGCTTGCAGGCATCATGGTTGTTGACTGGTTGCTCCAACAGTGGGCGCCTACGCTCCAATCTAAACCCCGCGTCAGGATAGCGTGTGATGGGTTTTCTGCTCTTCTCAATACCTTTGGTGATAATCGAGTTTCCCCTCACCAGGCGCAGTTTGACCTGGTCTCTTCCCTCCGCGAGGCCCTTGCGCGCTCCAAAGCATCGTGGGAGCCTAGTCATGTGTATGGTCACCTTGACCGTGCTACGTCCTTTTTGTCCCTGTCTTGGTGGTCCAAAAGGAATGTTGAAGTGGATAATTGGGCAGTGGCATACCGCCATCAGTTGGAGGCTTCTAACCAACTGATTGCATCCAATGCTCGCTTCTTTACTGAGCTGGCCGCTCTCTACATCGGCGGCGTTAAGCAGTCTCGATTGGACCCAGACCACATCCAAGAGCTGGTGGCGCTTCCCGCCCTCCGCAAGAGGTGGCGCGAGAAACTCACGGTCACCCCAGAGGCGGAGTCGGAAACCGACTGGCCCAGTCTGGCCCGGGCCATGCGGTCTCTTCCTTTGGAGTACGCTGGGGACATCACGCTGCCAAACATCGAAGTGCTCAGCTGTTCCGTCACCGTTCAGGATATTCTGGAAGCTCTTGAACAGCGGATCTTTCCAGACATGACATTGACAAATATCCTAGAACAGCAAGATATGACCATTTACTTTGGCAACAAATCCCTAATGCTTGCGAGAAGCCATGTGGCTGCAGGACGGGGCGATGCAGCCGCAAATGGCTTCTACTAGCCTCATGTTGCACAAAACTACTTCTTCCATTAAGTCAGGACCATGACTTATCTTAATGTCTCTCTCAATGCTGCTGTATTTGTTATTGTCCTCTAAGACCCCAAACAGAAAAACTTCGTTTTCTCAGGCATTTCTTCCTGAGAATGTACGGCAAAAATTGAAGCATTGCAACAAAACATTGTTGCTGCAGAATGCAACTCTACCATCCTCCTTTTCTTTTCCTCATGTGTCATCACCACCATTTTTGATTCCGTGGAACCAGCATTTATTGTTGATGCTACTGCAAGTTCTTCTGGATTGTAGCTACTTTGAGTAGCAACCGACCCCAGGCATTGTTCACTTTCTTGAACCTTTGCTGTGTTAGTCTGCAAATGGTATCCATGCATATGCATCTGGTTGCCCAAAAGGTCAAGCTACTGCTAGGAAGAAAGCGATCCAGGTCCATTGTTATGCTGTCTACTCTCACTACATGACATGCATGAAAGCAACATTAGCCTAGTCTTCCAATGCCATTGTGCATGGTGCCCATAGACTTGTCTTGATCTAAGTAGAGATTGCCCCAGTGTTCTAGCCAACCAACATTGACCATATTTTGAGTACTGACTAGTATGAAGCTTGGATATCGCCCATTGCCCAACCTCAAAGTCTAGTACTAAATTACCAAGATTGCAACATACTTCCTGATCTACCCTTGGCGGTCAAACCTCTGGTCATACATCTTAGCTTCTGAAACTAGCTGGCTACCATTGGCGTACTTCCAATTTAAGGGCCCAATATCTGGTCCTATTAGATTACCATGACCAGGACCTACTTTTAAATTGACTTCTGGTAAAACATGATCCGTTCTTAAAAATACACTTTAGCCCATTACTAGATATGAGTCATCCATTTGTACTTTTCTGATCAACAAATATTGAACTGTACTTCCGGTCCTACTTGTGAGGCTAGTACCAGTGGCTCAACATGAAATCTTACTACTAGATTACCATGATCTGAACCTACTTTTGGATCTACTTTTCTTGGTCCAACATACCGGTACGGCGATTTTACATGGCCATTGTAGCCTACTAGCCATGCGTCGTCAGCAGCTGTTACTTGCCGTCCAACATCGAACATAAGTTCTTGTCCTATACATGAACCTACTAGTCAATGGCCCAATATAAATTCTTACTAGTAAAATACCCTAGACTTACTTCTTGGAATCAACAGCTGGTCCAACTTCTGGTCTCAAGAACTCTGGACCTAGTAGCTAGTAGACTACCATGGTCAGGACATACTTTTGGATCTGCTTTTGGTCAAACATCTGTTCCTATATCTTTGCCTACTACTAGATATGAATCATGAGTTTGTACTACTAGCGGACTAACATCAAATGCACTTCTGGTACTACATTCGAGCCTACCAGTGGCCCAGCAGCATGAAATCTTACAACTCATGTTCTTATGTCTTAGCCTACAAGTAGTAACCATGCAATATTTCTAGATTACAATCATCTGGGTACAACACGTTGGGCTCACCAGCCGTCCGGTTGTCCTACTCCTGGTCTTAAATATAAGTATGGCTAGCTACTAGTACTAGCTACTATGAATCATTGTCCTTATTTACTAGTGGATCAATGTCAAATTTACTTCTAGTCCTTCATGGTACTATGAAACAACAGTTGCTCAGCATCTTTTGAAAGAGGATGCAGTCCTCAAAAAAGGTGGTAAGCCTACCATAATGGTTTTGGTGGCTTGCAAAACACAGCCATCAATTTCCACAAACCGCTCATCACACTGTGCCCATCAATGATACTACAATGGCAGGGTACTTGTGTGCTGGTTTTCATGTTTCTGTCCACTATCGGATGAATGCAACAAATGCATATAGCTAGTATTGCTTTGGGTTCTTGAATGAAACAGACAGACAATCACAGACAATCTTGAAGATGAGACTGTAATGTATTTGATAACAGATCAGAATGACAACGATAGGACAAATTGATTGCCGTCAGGCGCAAACAAAGTAAACAGAGCATGTGGAACAAAATTGATAGAGAGCGTGTGGAGTTTGATCAAAACAAAGCTGATGATTCTGCAGGTGATGACAGCCATGATGATGCTGCTGATGGCCGGAGGCAGTTCAAATGTCCATAACTTAAGTCAGGGTCTGTAGTGGTGTGTAGCAGAGGGTTGTTGTTGTTGTCTTCATCATCTTCATTACAGACGGTTGGTTTTGTTTGTAGGGAAGAATTTGATTGATCTAGGATCAAGTCACGGTCAAATCAAAGCTTTCTTTGTTGTCGTATTCTCAAAAACACTTGATGGCTGACTTGAAATGTCTTTTGTATGCCCAAGTTGATGTTGATCCGCAGTAAAGGATAAGGGATTCCACCAAAGCAGTCTTTTCATTGTACTAGCACTCCAGTTGCAATGGGATGGAGTAGATCCATTGGTAGCAGTGGATATCCTACCTGTAGACTGTCCTGACATTTATAGCACTTCACCGCAACAAGACTCCAACCTAGTAAAAGGCAAGGAATTGGAACATCAAAATCAAAACTTTCATAGCTACACACTGTTTGTCACTTCGCGCAATGAAAGTATGAGAGACAGAAGTGTAAAAAGCTAGACTTTGCGGAAGTAAATGGAGGAGCCTGTCTCTGAGGAATTTGGATATGCCATTACTACTGATGGGAAGAGCCACAAAGGAGTTCAATTTTCCAACTGGATTGAAACCACACAGATCAAAGAATGGAATAGCAAATGTGATATTTGTCCTGGTGTGATGTTGTTTGTCATGTTGTTTGTTCGGGCGATGATTCGTTATGCACGTGCCAGCAGAGATGTGAAGTGCACATAAAAGCACACGTACGACTGAGCTGTGCTATGTCTGCGCGCGTTTTTCCTAAATAAATTACAGAGACAAAGAACATATGGATATACGTATTGAGTAAAATATTCAACATGCGATTTTATGCCCAAACAAAAAACTCAGAGTATACCGATTTCCCCTCCCCCAAGGAGAGCTGGTTTGAATTGATAGTGATCGTAGCATGTCAGTCAAAATGCCTACGCCTTTTGGTGGAAACAGTTATTCAAATTCATCCAAAATGCATGAAGGTAGATCATTTAAAAACTCTTGGCTGATTGTAGAAAAAGTCTTATTCTTACAAGCCTTATTTGAGCATCGACATCAAGAAAAAAAGACCCAATGGATATCCCCATTTGCAATTGTAGGGCGCCAACTTCCCTGATGTTTTGTGTTGATTGAATTGGATTGGCAACTTGGGCACTTGTATTTGTAGTACAGGCGCTTGAACTGTGCATCTGGTATCCATACTCAAACCACAACATCTTTGTAGAAGTTGCTTGGATTGGGAGATTTCCCCAGACCGGATGCCAGTGGTGATTTACTTGGATGGATGAACTTTTGTTGTTTACAGTTTTTGTCATCAACAATTTTGCCTTGTACTTCCATTAAGTAGTTGTACAAAGGCATCCCTTGGCTTGGTGTGTACGACTGGCAATACCTTGTCGATGAAGCTGATGATTTGTCATCATCACTTGATGCACCAATTCTGTAGTCCCCAATTCCATTTGCAGACCCGTCATTGTCCTCATCATATTTCACTTCCCAAGCATTCCCACTTGTAAAATCAACAGTGCCTTGGACAAATTTCCCTTTTGGTTTTGACAAATGGTCAAAAACCTCTGCCATCAGTTCTTTTGAAATCTTGAAAATTGCTTCCTCCATAGGGTGTGGTGACTTCACAGAGGATGAATCATTTTGATGTTGCCATGAGAGGAAGTACTCATGGCTTCTCTTAGCTTTCTCCTCCTTTGCAGTTTGAAATTTCTTTGACTTCTGGTCGCCTCCAGCCTTTTTATTGCATTTTTTGTTCTTACTTCCTTTCGGACGGCCCATGTTGATGTTGACGCAAATGAAAAGACAAAGACGCAAATGAAAAGACAAAATTTCCAAAGTTCACAACTTCCAAAATAACTGTTGGTCATTATGTCCGTTATTTGTTGTTATGACCATTTCAAATATATTTTTGATCCGGAAAGTGAGATTTGTAAGCGACGTGCGTAGAATCTCTACTGTTGCTCACACAAAAAAATCCGCACATATTTATCATACCTGCCATTTTTTCACATCCAAATTGTGGTTTTCGACACAGTGGACGCAATCAAAAGCACGCTAAATGGTGTGCTCGTTAAAGCTTGTTGGGATATGACAAAATATGAGTTTTTATGTTCCAAAAAGAAACTATTCAAGTACAAAGTTTTTGACACGTACTATCGGACTTTGATCGTGATGTTGGGATTTGACGCAGTATGCCAGACGCAAGTCTGTCAAACAATATACATCCACACAAAAAAGGAATGACCCTATACAAGTGAGATATCGGTGTTGTGTACAATGCAGTAGGGAATAATAATACAAGATGTCCCAAAGTACTGCATTCAACACAGAATTGTCGTAGAGGTCAAATCAAGTTCTGTAAACAAGGGATTTTCCAAGGGAAAATGGTTGAACTTACTTTTGTGATTGAATCATCAATTCAAGCCAAATATTAATCAAATAGGAACAATTTCACTCAAAGTATACCTAGACACAGGAGAACTATTGTCGTGAAAGTGTTGTACAGTCAATTACAAATTTAGATTGCAGAGAGTTTGTTCTAAGCGCTAAAGGCACTCACAATAGAGCACATTTTGCTTTATTCTAACATTCAATCACAAAAGGCAACAAAACAAATTTTCGTCAAGAACAGCACTGCCTTATCTACAAAGGAGTGAGTGATTCGTTGACAATGGGACGTTCTTCATCCGGTGGTGGAAAAGGACGTGTGACTCCTCAGAAAGTCAAGAGCAATTTGAGTTCAACAATTGTGAAAAATCTATTTTCAACAAAAGATGAAAACAATGGAAAGGCAAGATCGTCATACGAAGATGCCAAAGAAAGAGTGATTGACTATATCCAAGCTTCTGGAATGAAATGTTCCGAAGACATGGTGAAATCAATTCAAGATGGAAAGTCGATCAACTTCAATGCAATCGCTCCAAGATTGAACGCTCCAACTCAAACTGAAGCTGTTGCAAGAGAAACAGAGATGGCCCAAAACAAGATTCTCTATTCTGCAAAGCTCGACGAGAACATGCAAAGATCAGCCTACTTTGAGACAAACAAGAGAACCGTCAAATCAAACATCATGCTGAAGTTTGCGACAAAGGCGATGGATATCAAGCTTCGAGGTGAAGCCGATTTCAGGACTACTGTTGAAGATCCGATCAAACTCTTGAAACGTATTGAACGATTCATGAAGAAGAGTGCTGATGCTGAATATGATTTCTTGGATTTCTGGGAAGCAAATCAAAAGTTCTTTGCTATGAAGCAAGGAACAACCAAAAACTTGATGCATTTCAAGGAACGATTCTTGAGACAGGCTGAAGTCCTGCAAGATCTATATGGCATGGCCTGGTTCCGAAATTTTGCAGTCAAGATGAAAGCGTATTTGCTATTGCTAGCACTGATACTGCTGCTCAAAACAAGTTCAAGGATGATATCTTTGAAGCCGTTCTTGCAACAGGATTTCTATGCAACAGCAATCGAACGAGAACAGCTCCTCTGATGCTGGATCTTCAGACAAACTATTGCAGAGAAGTGGATTATTATCCAAAGAAGGTCAGCAAAGCACAAGATATGTTGAAGATTCACATGGAAGTGATTAAAATCCGGGAGCGAGCCTCTACCAAGGAAAAGACCAACCTAGTAAAGGTAAAGGTAAAGGAAAAGGAAAGGGGAAACCAGAGGATGGAAAGAAGGCAGCATGTTATGTGTGTGGCAACAAAGACCATATGTCTCCAAAATGCCCAGACAGACTGTTACCAAAGACCCAATGGAAGAATCAGGATCAATATGTCAATTATGGGAAGAAGTTCAATCTTAATCAGATTGGAGCAACTATCCCAGCTACTGTTCCAGCCATAGTTCCTGGAGCTTCAGCATCCACAAGTGGAGCATCAAGTGTTGTGGGAAGCGTTAACACACCTTTGCGACTTGCTGGTACTACAGGTAATCAAATGATGCAAGTTCCTTCTGGAATGCAGCTCATGCAGATTCCAACTCAACTTCAGTGGTGCTCAAGTGCGCCAAGGATTTGATGCAACTCAAGCTCGAACTCCGCAAGCTGTGAAAACTGGATATTTTGATACGTCAAATGTCTTTCACGATGCTATCAAGGGAAAGGATGAGAATGGCAATGATGTCTATCTTATTCCATGTCCTGCTGGTACGACAAATGTCAAACTTCAAGCCGACTGGCACTATGCTAGTGAAGATGAAGATTTGCCTGATCTTGCTACTGAAGCAGATCGAGGTCTGCAGTTTATTCAAAGCCGAAGAAAGGAAAGAGATCCATTTGGGTTGTATGATCATGTCATCATGGACAGTGGTTGTACAAACACCACCATTTTGTAATGGTGAGCTCATGTGTGGACTCCGTCATGCTGAGAAAGAACTTGAAATGCACACTTACGTGGGCAGCAGAGTTCTTGACAAAGAAGGTTTTCTAGGAAGATTTCCACCTCCAGTTTATCACGATGAAGATGGAATTGCCAATGTACTTGCTATGCGCGAGATGATTGCTGTGGGATACCGCATTACTTTGGATACTGATGCTGACAATGCTTTTATTGTGCATTGTGATAAAAACAAAAAGATGCAATTTGTGAATTGTAAGGGTGTGTATGTGTTGGAGCAACTTGGAGCAAATGTTGAACCAGGTGCCAAAAAGGCATGTGCAATGTACCGTTGCCAGTTAAGCAACTCAAATCATCAACCCCATGTCAAACTTTCTTCAAACAAACAGAATGGATATGCTGGACTCGAGATGACCTCCAAGATGGCAACCGTTCAAAAGAACAAGGAAGGATTCACTCCAAGACAAGTCAAGGCTGTTGGATATATTAGGATTTTTTAAGTACATATTTGGAGAAACGAGAAAAAGAGAATTCATGTGAACGATAGAGAAATGATGTCGACTGATACGACTAAAAATGAAGACTGATGCGACTAAAAATATTGCGCATGGCAAGTCAGAAAAGACAATTAATTTCTATGGAGATCATCATATTGATGATGTAAGAAAGCAAGATTCAAACAAGAACCAAACTTGGATACTAATCAAAGTACAGACTACTGTGGAAGATGAACGGATAAACAGATTGAACTTGTAGCATGTCAGGCTGACATAGAGAGAATTTTGAGAATTTCCACTGAGCTGGAGAAGAAAGAGTCAAAGTCAAAAGTTGACAGACTGTTCTCATTTTTTATAATATATTGCAAGCAACAAGTGAATTGGTTGATAAAGTAGGATCTCTGATAGATCTATATACTTCTATATACTGTAAATTCATATACTTAGAAGGCAACAATACCTGGACAGCTAAATCGCAGTCAATTGAACAGGTAGATTGCAGGCGGCAGTGGATCGCTTACTTCTAACATATATTATAAAAAGTCACTGAATTGAATTGGGAGTCGATATATTCCTACGACTTGAAAGAATAGGAACTTGCTCATGATGAGTGGACGATTTTCAAAATACTGGATGTGGTTCCAATGGAAGAAATGCTGGACGAGGAAGATCGCAGCAAGGCCGAGGTAATGGTCAATACAATGGAAATAAGAGTGGCAATGGTAGCCAGAAAGAGAAGAAGTTTCATCCTCTGACTAGAGGAAACATTCCCGAATTTAGCTTTGATGAAGTGAAGAAGACATTGGTGATTAAAATATCAACGATGAAGATGGATCATATTGATGACATGATCCAGAGTGTACGAACCTTGAGTCTGTTCGATATTGAAAGTGTGAAACCAACATTGGTATTGGTGACTAATGACAGCAATCCTGATAAGGAGATCAAGAATGAAGAAAGAAGAACTAACTATTTGGCTGATCGAAAGGATTGGAAGGCCAGGAAGAACGCGTTTGATAACAATAAACGCAATGTCTATGGAATGATTATGAAGATGTGCACCGATCACATGGTGGACAAGCTTGAGCGAGAAGCTGACTTTGATAACAAACTGTTCAATGATCCTGTGGAGTTATTGATGCGGATCAAGAAATTTATGACGACTACTGTTGATACAGAATGGGAATATTTTGGTCTGTGGAAGACAATGAGCAATCTGATTAATTGCCATCAAAAGGAGAAGGAAAACATTGCGAGTTTTTGTAAATGATTTGAAGAAAGGGCGAAGGCATTGCAAGCTTTGCTCGGTGATGATTTTTTGGACAAATTTACTGAGAAGAGTCAGGAATATGATTTATTGGGAAGCAATGCTGAACAATTGCAACATAAAAAGGAACCATGGGAAAGATTCATGGCCAACGGATTTCTGTATAATTCCGATAGAGCCAAGTATCAATCAAGAATTGATGGAATGACAATGCAGTACACATTGAAGCATCTGGATTTCAAACAGCTTTGTACATTTCCAACTACTTTGGAAAATGCTGCTGATGTTTTGAACCAACACAAACACGATAATAGGAAGAAGAATTTGAATGGAGGAAATTTGAATGGACAAGGTAAACAAAACAAGCCAAACAACAATCAAAATGATAAAGCTCAGTTTTCTCAACAACAAACTTGAGCGTGTTTTGTGTTCGGATCAAAAGATCATGTCGCACCTCAATGTGTGGACAAATTGAAGCCGTGGGAAAAATGGAAAAACCCGGACAAATATAGGGATTATTCGGACGCGAATGGTTGTGGTAATCGACAGAATATGCAACGTGACAAAAATGTAACGCATGATGATAATGGATCGGGTGATTCAAATACTCAATGGAACTATGGACGTTGCAACAATGGATCCCATGGAGGACAACTTATTCAACGAGGACATACGAATGATGATACAAGACCACAAGGAATAATGTTATTCCAACTCAACAACTATCATGATATCCACTTGGACAGTGGATCTACTTTTCATTTGCAAACCAATGAACATGACTTTAAAGAAGGAAGTCTACAAGGAATTCATGGAGGATTCCATTATGCCTCTAATGTCGAGGGAAGAAGACTTTATCAAGAAGGAATTGATAACGTATTTGACTCTGTTTGTAAGCTTGACACAAGAGCTAGCAATAACGTCAACAGCTTGTCGAATATGGTAAAAGATGGATTTGATGTATTTATGGAAACAAAGAGAGAGAACAGCTTCTTTGTGACTAGAAATGGGACTACATGGCAATTTGGACATCGCAATGGATTATATACTTTGGTTAACAAACCTGCTATGGTAACAACAATGTTTCATGACCATGCACATGGACTTGATAATAATGATGTGCAAGGGTACTGTGCTCTACAGAGTGTGGAGAAGAACAAAGAGGGTTTCACAAACAACAAGTGAAACGAGCAAATGTTGCATGGAGTGGCTATCATATGATGGGAGCACTTGGTGCAGAACTATTCAAGTTGGCAATTTGGGGAAATTTTCAAGAATTGTCCAATTACGGAGCAAGATGTTAATATCTCTGAAAAGATATATGGACCAAGCGTTTCAACAATTAAGGGCAAACAAAAGCAACCAACACCAAAGGCGGTGGTTGACGATTGGATCGAAATGCCCAAGGAACTCCTGAAACACAATTCAAACCTGGATTTATGCATCGACATTATGTTTATCAACAATGTCACGTTTTTTGTCAGTATTGACAAAGCGATCAAATTCCGATTCTGTACTGAACTGAAAGATCGGACAAAAGATGTTATTCACAAGTGGATTGACAAAATTTTACGCATATATAATCATGCGGAATTTTGAATCAAAACTATTTATTGCGATAAGAAATTCAAGCCGGTATTTGATGACATGAAAGATAACATGAATGTGACCATGAATTATGCCGCGCCTGGCGAACACGAACCAACTATTGAGCGCAGCAATCAAACATTGAAAGGATTATTCCGAGCACACTATCATCAAATGGTGTTCAAGGCAATTCCCAAGGTTTTGACTATTGCTTTACTCAAGCATGTGACAAAGGTTATTAACTTTTATCCTGCAAAGGAGGGAATTTCAAAATATTACAGTCCACATATGATTTTTAGACAAAAACCGGTGGATTTTTCAAAAGAATGTGTTGCTGAAATTGGATCCTTTGTACAAGGATATGGTCACACGACCAACAACAGTCAACGATCAAGAACAATTGATGGTATTTATGACAGCATACAAGCGGGACATATGTTACTTGATCTTAATACAAAAAAGGCAGTAATAAGACTGTATGTAACGGCACTTCCAATCACCAAACAAGTGATCAAAATTGTGGAACAAATGGCACACGACAAAGGCGTTCGTGATTTGCGTACTTATCATTGGAAGAATGGTGAAATCATATTGGATGGTGATTTGCTCACAGGAGTGGACCCAGATGAAGTGTAGGATGATACATATATTCCACACAAAAATGAATACAGACAAAGCAATGAGAATATTTGTAATGAAAAGATTGATCAAGATGAAATTGATGCTTTACTTGAAGAAGCGGAAGAATTTATTGAAACTTATGATGATGAACACACCAAAACTGTTGAAGAACAGACAGAAGACAGGAGTGTTGCAAGTATTTATCAACGATTGAGACGGAGAAATGATGACAAAAATTCCGATCAAGATCCCAATCCAAATGACAAATATCAGAATGATGAGGATTTAAATGAAAAGATTCAAGAAATTGAAGAAGACATTCAAAAAGACAAGGAAGATGTCAAATCACTTAACAATGAAGAACACGAGGAAACACGCAAAACATATGAGGAAAATGACGATTTAATTGATCAAATTCAAGATGAAATCAAAGAATGTGAAACTCAAGTCAATGATGTTCGCGAATTTGTGGCAAATTTGGATGAAAATGAGAATGAAAATGATGAATCTGACAATAATTCGGACAAATCAAGTGACAATGATAATTGTGAAAATGATGAAGTGAATAAAGAGGACATATTCAGTCCAAGGAAAACCATTCATGTGAGAGTATTGCAAGCCATCTATGGGATGTTAGAGGCCTCTATGCTCTGGTACAAAAAGTTGAGAGGAGACATGGAGAAACATGGTTTTATTTTTAATTCATACGATGGATGTATTGCCAACAAGATTGTGAACGGCAAACAACAAACTATTTGATTTCATGTGGACGATCTATTATCAAGCCACATTGGTCCAAAAGTGAATGATGATTTTTGTGAATGGATGAATCAAAAGTATGGTTCAATCAAACCAGTCAAATCTAAGCAAGGAAAAATTCACGAATGACCCTAGATTTCAGTAAAAGGGGGAAAATCAAAGTCCAAATGGATGACTATGTTAATCAAATGTTGAATGAATTTCCTGTGAAGTTCAAGGAAAATAAAGGGTGTAAGACACCGGAAAGGAATGATTTGCTATCAATCGGAAAAGGAGAAAAATTGGATGATGAAAAACATGAAACTTTTCATACATTCATTGCCAAAGGATAATTTCTGAGTAAGAGAGCAAGATTGGATATTGCTCCAACTATTTCAGTACTTTCTACAAGAGTACAGAAACCAAATGAAACTGATTGGAAGAAGCTAGTGAAGCTGATGTATTATCTGAATGGAACAAAGGGAATGCACCTGACGTTGAGTGCAAAAGATTTACGAACTTTCAAATGGTATATTGATGCATCATTTGCAGTTCATCCAGATTTCAGAAGTCACACTGGAGGTGTATTGACTATGGGTGAAGGAGGATTACAGATAATCTCTAAGAAGCAGAAGTTGAACAGTCAAAGTTCGACAGAAGCCGAATTGATTGGTGTCGATGATGCTGCGACACAGATATTGTGGACAAAATTGTTTGTGGAAGCACAAGGTTATCCTGTTGAAAAGAACATCCTATACCAGGATAACAAAAGTTCTATTCTATTGGAAAAGAATGGACGTGATAGTGCTGGAAAGCGAAGCCGAGCTTTGAACATTCGATATTTCTTTATGACTGATCAAGTCAAGAAAGGAAATGTGACTATTGAATATTGTCCGACTGAAAAGATGTGGGGAGATTTCATGAGCAAACCTCTACAGGGACAAAAGTTCTTGGATTTCAGATCATTGATTCAAGGAGAACAAGATTAGGAGCAACGCCATTTCCTTTGATGTTCCGTTGCCATCAACTATGTTAATGAAATGGCAGGAGTGTGTTGGATATATTAGGATTTTCAAAGTACATATTTGGAGAAACAAGAAAAAGAGAATACATGTGAACGATCGTTTAGTCGGGGCGATCGCACTCACGCATAGGGTGTGACACCTTAACACCAATTTTGCCGGCATGAATCTCCCTCAGATTAATCATCTAGTAATTACTGTCCACTACAAACATGTGCGCCATCCTTCAACGATTTTAACGCCGTACAGGAAGCTAGTATCCGACCTACGCTTCAAAAGTTGCAGTAGGGTTTTCACGTGGACCCGGGAAAATGTGTTACACCTCGACCCAAAATGTGTCATACCTCAAATTTAAGTCAGCAAACACACCATCTGGTCCGTCAAAGTCAACCAAACAAAAGCGTACAAACATCTACTGGTGGTAAATTACTACCAGATGGCTCTGTTCTTGCCCCAGGAAGGAATGGTGTGGTGATAGGAGGTTCCCCAGCAGGATTAAGGCTCCTATCCAACATCTCGTCCATCACTCAGCTGTCGCCAGCAGCCGAATCAGTCTCCATACAAAGCAGTGTCCAAACTGATTCACCAGAAGAGTTGGTAGACTCTGACCATGAAGATGCACTGGACCTAGATGAGCTTGACGACCACAGCATTGAGAATGAGGAAGACTTCCAACACCTCGATTGTGAAGCTGAAGAAGCACAATTGGAACAAATGCTACAATTGTGTGTTGTTGGCAAACCCGAAGGCTCCAAAGACGATCACTGCATCAAAAAGAAAGATCTTATTATGAAACTGATGGACCTAGAGCCTGATGTTAAGATCGCTGGTCTTCCTCCCGGCCACCAAGACCCAGCTCCTGAACCAAGAGTCGCCACTGGTGAGATTCCATTTGTTCAAGTCGACAACCCAGGAAAATGGCCCCACGTGATCTACCGAGGCAAGGTAGACAAGTCTAAAAAGTACCAAGGCCACGAGCTACCGGCTGGTGCCAAATGTTGTCCTTCTGTGAATGGACAAAGAGCATGCAATGGATGGGAGTTTCACTATGGTCCTTGGGAGCACAATCATGAAGAAGCAGGATCCAATGCTTTCCGGAGTGGCGCTACAACGCAAAACATGTTTCCGGATAGCCAAAAGGGATCCTTGAATGCCACCACACTCAAGAAGCTTGGCCTCTCCAAGGCGCAAATGGAGGAAGATGACGCCCTGTTCTTCTACAAACTCCTGTATCCTATCTGTGACCCCAACAGGTCCGGAATCGACGAGGATCCACGCAAAGGCTTCTATTTTGATCTTGAAAAATTCACTCGGACATATACAGGCCAGAATGGTATTGGTGAATCATATGGCCAACAATCCATGATGTTCTGGCAAGAGAACTTGTGGTCTTTCATGGCATTATGGTTCGAGATGGCGTCCGTGGAGGAAGCAAGGGTGCCATTTACCGCCTATGGGATCCATCTTGTTCGTGCGATGATAAAGAAGTGGCAACCGCCATGACTCTTAGTTGATGGCGACACATCAAAAGGGTAATCAAGTACAACGACAACAACAAGAGCTTCACTCGTGGGCATGCTTGCTACAATCCTGCACAAAAGTATGACATGGCATATTGAGTCATTGCTGATAACTGCAACAGCTTGTCACTGCATGCGGAGCTTGACCAATCTTGTGACAAGATGACATGGAAGTTCATGGGATATGGGGAGAGTGGCCTAGTCAAACGGATTGTAGGTAAGAAGAAGAACTTTGTGTTGGACTGTCAAGAAGCGCTTGCTAATGTTTGCTAAACATCAATTGTATCTAATACCTATACTTGGTGGTCCTTGTCAGGGAAGCCTGGAGTTACCAAAGGAGGTCAAGTCATGATTGTAACTGATGCGTCTTGGTGTTGTCCACAAGCATACATCCATCGCCACAACTTGCATCATCGTCCTACAGGATTTGGTGCACAAGGGCCAAATGAAGTCCGAATGATTGCAGCAATGATCTCTACCATGATCTCCAAGGAAGATGGTGATGGCAAGATCTTCAGGGAGCCCCATCATTTGGTTCTGGACAACTTCTTTTCGGGGTGCGGAATCATGGACCACCTTGGCAGCATCGGATTTGCTGCCACCATGACATGCCATAGAGATCGACTCCCCCAAGGTGTCCCAAAGTGCTACTTTCATCATCTGAAAACAGGATCAGATGATCACACAAAGACTGCAAGATTTATTAAAAACTATAAAGCTACCACTACATCTATAATTTTGGAATGCTTTTGTGTCAATGTTCATGCAATTGATCGGAGTGATCAGGTCGCGATGAACGTTTTCACGGAGGTATGCATATCCATGTAGGGCCCAAATAATAGCACAACAGGGCCGCTCAAGCTGAGTAAGCTGAGTTTGGCCAGTATCCACCCCTTTGGCGTCAAGAATGGGTGTATTGTACTTCAGGTTCAGGAGCTCAGCCTCTTTGTAACCGAGGAGATCCATGAAGTTAACACATCCATCGCGACAAAGAGCACGCCTGAGTGGGCTGTCAAGAGACGCTTGAAAGAGGACCGTGACAGCAAACTCGAGGCTCGCAAAGGTATTACCAGGTTGTACGGTAATAGAGCCAACAGTTGTATTAGCAGGGCTGGCAGGTTGGTTGGCAGCACCAGCAGGAGGAGTGGGTGTAGAGTTCATACCGCTCCGAGTAGTTGGCATTTCTGGTTTGTTGTTGTGGGGTGGAAAAGTAGGGGAAGAGTCCTCTCACGAGAGCGAAGACTCTAGGGACGATGCCTGTCCCAAATACTTTTGGTGCAAAGGTCGGTCGACTAAATCCCTCACAAAAAGGGCTCAATGAATTGACGTTCCGTACTAGTGGATACCCTACGGTCACACTAGTCCCAAGGATTGCTGGCAGGCTTTCCTAGTTTTCTTGAACATCTTGCAGGTCAGAACAGAAATGAAGGTTCCAACGAATTGGAACAAGGAGTGGTCCTTTTTTCTATGGACTTTTAAACTGCCTTGACCTTCTTAAATCCGTTTACCGCCGTATTCAACAATCAGCAAAATGACCGACCGAAGTTGGTCGATTGCAGATGTGAATGCAGAGACTTGTCTTCTGAGTCTGTAAGAGACTGGCTGCAGAAGACTACAAGAGGCTGAAAAAAACCCTCGACCTTTACGGGTGTAGGCGTCCCGGTGCTCCAACAATCAACAAGTGCCCGGTGGAAAACTGGCTGGCTTGGTCCAAAAGGGACCCGACGGCGAGAGGGCGTCGGCGACGTCAAGGGCTGCCATTGGTCTTTTAATCCCAGCCGTCCCGTGAGATGCCGGCCTCATGTGGAACCTCCGGCTAGAGGAGTAGGAACCTGATCGGTGACCGTAGTGTCTCCAAGCGTGTCCATGACAATGAAAGACGCCATGCGTTGGGGAGACCAGCCAGTTCCAGTTGTCGATAGGGTCAAACCAAGGGCCCAACGGTTGGCGGAGCGGATGAGAGGGGTCATCCGACTGCAGAAGTGCCCGGGTCAAGGTGTCCTGCCATAGACGCCAGTGGTTCCGGTTTGGTCGAACTGTCCGCGGCCATTGATATGGAGACCGGTGGATGCCATCACGCTCTCCGCACCAAGCCAACTGGCGGATAGAGCGTCCATCAGCCGTGACAATCTCGGAAACGGTGCACACTTGAAGGAACATACGACACCAATTGAGCCATTTCAGATTGTCTTGGTCCACCTCCAAATCCATAAACACTTCCACCAGCAGAGCGTCACCAACGCATCATAGTGGTAAGGCCGGAGAATCAAAGGCCACATAGATGTCCATGGTCTCCAGTTCTTTCCAGACTCGCTTTATCCATGTATCGGAAGCCAAGACGGCCGTGTTGCCAAAATCCTGCTGAAAGATCCCGAACGAAGTGCCCGTTTTGAGCTGGTGTTCTTGCAAAGCGGCTTCCAGGTAAGCACCGGTTTTTGTCTTGTTGTTCGAATGACGGAGGAGAGTCTCGATATGCTTGGAAACCTGTGAGCCGAACGGATGTGGGATACCCAGGCCTTGGAACTTCAATGGAGCCAACACCATATCACGCGGAAAACTTCTGCAGATGCCGGCTTTCGGCAGGCAGACCTGTAGAACCGGGCTCATAATATCCACCCATGTTGCGGCCTCCAGTGTCAATAGCGTCATTGGATATTCCAGTGACTTCATAACAGTGGACTTGATCAAGGGAATCACATCGTATTTGTGAAGGTGACCAGATCAAACTTGTTCAGCCCACCCTTTGGCAATACCCTTCAGATGTGAAACATGGGCCTTCTGGTCCTCGAGAGGCGCAAGCATTACTCCCAATGTCTTCTCTGCCTCCCCCGGCTCAAGGCGACGGAGAGATTCCAATTTGCCGGACAAGCCCGGAATCTGAAGCCGGTGGTCCGGCAACAACTGATTCTTCTTCCTGAATGTCCATTGTCCCTTCCTGCCATCCCACGCGAAGTCGATCAACCACCAAAAGGACTTGTCCGGGTTGATCGCTCCACCGGTAGCGCTAATTCCTCCAGCCCACATGGACGCAGCCGCCTGGACCGATTGGCAGATGTCCTCGCCGGAGTGATCGACCGACGCCCCTGCCTCAATAACGTCCGTGTTGTCCACAAAACAGAAGCACTGAGCTGTGACCAAGTGAGAGTTGATCGCCGTGAGACACTCAAATCCAAAACCCATTGCCACCATCATTTGAATAATAATAGAGCTGACCGAGACCCAGATGGGGGGGCCAGCCCCGTTGCCTTGTCCGCACCCTTGGAAAGGAATCATTGACGGCGGTCGGAAGCTTGCTTCGGAATCTCCAAAGCCAGTTCGTGTGGATGTTGCCAGCGTGTCAAACATCATCCGAAGTGCATTCCACGTTATGGCCAACCGTATCATGGCAACCACTGCCACCCAGTGAACTACCCAATCAAAGCATGACTTGGCATCGTTCGAAATGCACCCTGCCGATCGACGCTGGAGAATCAGGAGGTCCCACACCAGCCGCTTTGACAGGGCAAGATCGATCGCTCGATGGTGCTTTCGGGACCTGCATTGACCATCAGCAATCACGTGATGTTCTTTGCCATAAGTCATGGCCAGACGGCCAAGTTGCTTATAATTGGCCTGGGATTCAGAGTTCATCAACTGAATTGTGCGCATTTTCTTCAGGCGAAACTCCCCGGGCTTCTTTTTGATGGCAAAGTTCATTAAATGTTGCCAGTTGTCAGGAACGAACCCAGTAGTTAGAGGGATATGCCGAAACAAGGCGTCACACTGGGCGATCATAGGGCAGAGAATCTCAGCTTTAAAGTGGCCATTATGCAGGCCATGAGGTTCAGAGCCCTTGTGTTCCGGATTCCAAGACCAGAAGTAGGTGTGATCTTCAGTAGAAACCTCCAGAGGAGACATAGAATGATCTTTGTGGAACCTGCACTGAGAAAGGAAAGACCGAGTTGGATAGTCAATGCCATCTGGTAGAGGAAGACGCCCTTCAAGAAGGGCCAGGGAGTTTTGTTCCGCGTCATGGCCATTAAACATTTGGTACAATGGAGCATCCATTGGAGGGGTCATATGAGGCGATCTGGTCTGATCATACCGTGCGCAATTCTCCTGCATGCACCCCTGTTTCACTTGACTCCTTTCAGAGACAGTCCGCAAGCCCACTTCGCCTGAAGGCAGCCTTTCTTCGACTTGGATCGCGTGTAATCCCCCAGTAGATCCTTTTCCCTGAGCGCGGCGTTGGCGTCTCGCCTCCTCCCGTTGCTTCATCCGCCGTAACCGCAGGAAACGTTCTCTGGCCTTTTGCGACCGCCATTGTTTCTTTTTGGACTTCGCCGCCTGCACAGTCAAAAATTCCTTGCGCCACTTCACAGCATAATGGGTCTTAGCCTCAAGGTAGTCCTTCCGGTCCTGACGGAGGGCGGCCTCCAATTCCGTTGTTGTCTTTGTCCATGCGTCCGATATCCCAACCTTCTTCATCAGTCTGCGGATTTTACGCGAACTCACCCGGCAACCCTTCCTCTCCTTCAAAAGGATCTTCCACAAGGATTGACAATCCCAAAACTGTTGCATCTTGGGAGACCAGGGCACCAATCCATTAGTGACCCGTCTACATTTTTCCTCTGCCTTTCGCCTTACGACGTACATCTGACGGTGCAGGCAGTTATAATGACGACCCATTGTTGCTGTCATGGTCCCTTCATTTAGTTGTAGTTGGTGATGTAGGGACGCCAAGCGAGATGGGATGGAGTATTCCTCATAGCCTTTGTGAACGAGGTGCAGGTAACGGCGGACTGCTGTAGTATCCAACATAGTAAGTTTGCGGGGTTTGTAAGGGGTCTGCTGTGGTTTGTACCCGCCCAAGGATTTCTCCAGGTCGATATCAATCCAAAGACCGCGGTGGTCGCACGAGAAAAACTCATCAAAGTTGTAGTAGCCTCCAGCCTGTACAGCCACCCCAGAGGTCGTGAAAATGCCGTCGATCGGTTTGCCCCTTTTGTTCCGGTGCTGAGTGGCAGCCGTTTGACCAGGGTGTCGTTGGAGGATAGCTTCCTCCATACCAACATCGCGAAGGCGTTGTCGAAAAGAAGAGGGCTTAGTGGAGCTGATGTCCTCATTGGCGCCGACCCCCAAAATTACTTCACATCCTTCATCGCGCCACTGGGTGATGGCTTGAAGTAGGTCCACCATAAAGGCCTCCCTTGGTTCACGCTGTCGACCTTGGGAGCGAAAGAAACTCCGGTGTTGTGCCCACACTGTAGACTCCCCAGTCCCCGGAGGGTTAGGTCGGTACGCGGACACCACAACCAAATCCCTAGAGAACCGACTCCTTGAAGCGTCGGAAGCGTCGCGAACTTGATTGTCTGGTGTTGGCATTGCAAACTTCTTGCCTTGGACGCGTACATATGCCCACCTGCCCAATTTAGTGGGGTCCCAACCAAAAGATTTTGCACGGTGGGCAACTGAGTTCAAGATAGTTGCCACACATCCACCGTACTGCGAGCACGAGGCGATGGGTCGAGCTCGGTTCTCATTGTGCGCCGCGACCAAATAATATCCCTTAGATGCTACTTGTCGCATCCTATCGTTCCAGTGTTGACCTTCCAGAAGGGAAGGCCAGTGTGTGTTGGTCTCCGCCAACAACGCAATCCCCACTCGTTCTTCTTTCAACCACTGGTTAATCTGTTGTTGTTTCCATCCGGTCGCTAAGGCTGGAATGCCATCGGCGTTCTGAAAGACAAGGCGAGTGGACGACTGTAGATGACACTGTGATCGTCGCCAAAAAAATCACCAGGGGAAAGAGAACTTAGAAATTCCTCAACTGATGCATGGGGAACACCCGTCGAGGGGCCACTCGTTCTTGATCTTCTGCCTGCTCGCTGTGACCTAGCGGCAGACGATCGAGGGCCTCTCATTGCCCTGCCGTGGAGCGGGAAGCTCCACGGCCGGCCAATGATTTCTTCTTACCCTTCTTGCCCTTAACCGGGACGGAGGGAGGAGACTGTTGAGGGTGGAGGAAGATGGGAAAGACCGATGGGGTAGATGCATCGGATTGGCTCCCCGATCCTTGAGTGTCAGTCAAGGACGGAGTGATAGACTCTGCATTGGTACCACCGTCCCGCTTGGGAGGACATGCTGTAGGTGCCGTCCTCGGGGCTTGGTCCGGAGTCACCGACTTGACAAAGGATTTGGGGCGAGTGGCGGCATTCTGAGGTGGTAACATTGTCTTAGGCCCAGGTGGAGAAGGAGATCCCGGCAGTGGGGAGGTGAGGGGGCCTGCCGGAGTGGACGAGGAGTGTGGCTTTTCTGTGAGAGGAATATCCTCCTCCGTAGGCGACTTGGTGGAAGGCCCACTGTTGTCAAGCTGAGTTGGCTGATCTGTGCGGCTTGCTGATGGATGTTGGAGTAAGCGCATTGCGGCAAGTTCGCGCGCCAACTGTTCAGATCGTAATCGTTCAGCCTCCAAAGCAGAATTCTGTTTGGACAAGAGATTGTCCTTGAATTCAATCTCCATGATAGCAGCCTCCAGTTGACTATCCTTTTCCAACAACTCATCCATGGCATCAGCAACCGTAGCTCCATCGTCAATATCTTTAGCGTCCGCCATATCCATATCAAATTCCAACTTTGCTTCACCAACATCAAGAGGATCAGAGCCAAACCCATCCAGAAAATCGATATCTTCGTCAATGCCCTGCTGAGTTTGGTCGGCTGGTCGTGCCCGTAGAGTCTCCAAGCACCACACAAGTTCCTTGCGGCGTGTCGTATGGATGAGAGACTTAGGGAACCATTTGCCTAGAACTCTGTTGGATCGAGTAGTCGTTGATTTCCCCAAATGATGAGTGAAGAACGGAACCAGTCCTTTCAAAACGTTTGTTGCCAAGGCTGCGTACTTCAACCGGCTGATGAAGAGATAAGTCCCTTCCATTTCGCCAGGTAGAACCATGATGAACAGCGGGCTTGGGACATTATTCTCCAGGTCCATTTTTCGCTTCCTTTCCGACTCTCGGGCCCGGCGCTGTTGCGCTGGTGTCAGAACAGGGCCATCGTTCTCAAGAGACAGATGCTTGGAAGTTTTTGGGACCCTCTTCTTTATCTTTGTCTTCCCTTTGGTCGTCACTTTTGTAAACTTATGAGAGATGTCATCAAGGAGAGAATCGTCAGAGTCGGAGTCGGTGTCCACATCGGCCGCCGCAACTTTATCAGCGTGCAGTGGCTGTGCCTTGACCGAGAGGAACATGGACAAACAGGTGCAAGGGCCAAAATCCTTTGTGGTCGCCTGTTTAAGCATTCCTGGGATCTCGACTGGGCAGTACTTGGCCTGAGTAAGTTCAACAAAATCGTTGTGCTTCGAAATCATGGTCAGGTTCTCATCCTTCACTGGACCAACGGCCTTGACACTGACTATCCCATTTTGAGCTGCCTTCCAATCGCTGATGTAGTGGGTGACAGCGCACCACGGAAAATCTTTCTTTGGAGTTGAGGGGTGAAGCCACAGGCGTAATGCCCGGTCCACCCGCTTGGCGTGTCTTGCTCTCACGTAGACGTGCCACATCATGCACCCTGGTGCTCTTTCGTTCCACTTGCTGCGTCCGTTATACGGAGTGTTGACCCATTCGTACCGTAGTCCAATGACAATATCCCAACCAAAATGACGCATCAGTTCTTTCTCGATGGCCTTAATGTTGATCTCCTGAGGATAAAAACATAAGGCTCCAATCTTTTCAATGTCGCCAAACTGGAGGACAGATGTTCAGAGATGTATACTTTCCCATTGTAGAACAGTGAAATGCCGTTGAATTGATAAAACTGCTGTGATTTCTACGTAGACTCTAGTACTTAGGCTACGGATACTGTTTGCAAGTTCCGATCGATTCTGTGCTTTTCGTTTTCCGTTTTTCTTTTTCTATACACATCTGAGGGATTCAACTTTTCTTTTCAAAGCAGGAGCATAGAACTGTCAGACAATTGTATTGTACACAGAGATAGTATCTCAATGTCCAAGTACCAAATAAAACAATACAATCACTGGAGCAACCAAAGTTTCAGGCAAGTGAATTCTCCATTTGTTAGGTTTATTCAAATCTGCATGGTAGCAGATCACATTCCAATTGTCAATTTGCATGATGGGATTGTTAGAATAAAGCAAAATGTGCTCTATTGTGAGTGCCTTTAGCGCTCAGAACAAACTCTCTGCAATCTAAATTTGTAATCGATTGTACATCACTTTCACGACAATAGTTCTCCTGTGTCTAGGTATACTTTGAGTGAAATTGTTCCTATTTGATTAATGTTTGGCTTGAATTGATGATTCAATCACAAAAGTAAGTTCAACAATTTTCCCATGGAAAATCCCTTGTTTACAGAAGGTGATTTGACCTCTACGACAATTCTGTGTAGAATGCAGTACTTTGGGACATCTTGTATTATTCCCTACTGCATCGTACACAACACCGATATCTCACTTGTATAGGGTCATTCCCTTTTTGTGTGGATGTAGATTGTCCGACAGACTTGCGTCCAGCATACTTGCAACGAATCCCAACATCACGATCAAAGTCCAATCGTATGTGTCGAAAACTTTGTACTTGAATGTAAAAACTCATATTTTGTCATATCCCAACACACTCCTGCCATTGTGACAATCACCATTGGCAGCAATGGGCAATGCTCTCATTCACTGTTTATTTTTGTTTTGTATTTTCATTTTTGAACATATACATACCTGTCTGACCTATTCCTGTGAACCAAGAATCAGATCCCTGAACTTGCGAAACTTCTCACCTTGCAATGGCTTAGTCATGAAATCCGCAATCATATTGTCAGTTGGACAGTATTTGATCTTAACATTTCCTTTCTCAACTTGATCTGTGATAAAGAAATAACGAATATTGATAGCTTGGCTTCTTTTGCCCGCGCTCTTGCGACCATTCTCTTCCAGTAGAATCATGCTTTTGTTATCCTGATACAAGATATTCTTCTCAATTGGATACCCTTGCCACTCCATGAACAACTTTGTCCATAGTATCATTGTGACAACATCGTCAACAGCAATCAGTTCCGCTTCCGTACTGCTTCTGCTGTTTAGTTTTTGTTTCTTTGACATCACTTGAGCTGCACCTCCTCCAAAGGACAGAGTGCCGCCAGTATGGCTCTTGAAATCTGGATGCACCGCAAATGATTTGTTGATCATCCGTTTCATGACTCGTAGTGATTCTGCAGAAAGTGTCAGGTGATACAACAATGTACAAAACAAATATTGCATCATGCGAACACACTTCTTCCAATCAGACTCTGTAGGCTCTCAAACTCTCGAGGCAAGAATAGTAACCGTCGGATGGATATCCAAACGAGCTCTCTTACAGAAATAAACTCCCTTGCAACAGTAGTATGGAATATCTGACAGTACTCAGCACTGAGTAACTTCCCTTTACCAGCTTCCAGTAAATCGTTACCAGCTGGTGTTTCCTGCTTTAAATCCGTGTTGAACTTGATAGGAAAATCTTCCAACATGTTCTTGACATAGTTGTCCATGCGGATCTTGAGTTTTCCTTTCACCAAGAAATCCAAAGTCATTCCAAGATATCTGTGTATCTTTCCTCTGACGATTGTGCATGCCTTGATTGAACCATATCTCATGTTCAACCACGCAGCAAATTTGTCATTCACTTTTGGGGCCATGTGACTTGACATAAAATCGTCATATATATATATAACTGAATCATTAATTGGTATTTATGCTACTTCTAGAGTATCCAACTGCCGGTGTAATACGGCTGTTGAGGCCAGGAACTATGCTGCTTTTCGTCAGATAAGTTTGAACCACGTTAAACATTTTTCAAGAAAAAAGTTGCTCTAGTCAATCATGTCAGGCGACAGATTGGCGCTCCCACTGTTGGTGGGGAAGTACAAACAAGATGCAAGAATATCTCCTGGGATACAGAGGAATTTTGTGGGTACCTTTTCCAAGGAAAGAATTGAATGCAATTCTCTCAAGTCATCTGTCATGGGCAGATTGGCGCTCCCACTCTGTTGGTGGGGATTTGGAAAGGTAGACCAAGAAAATCGCTCTGCTGTATCTTTTCCAGAGAAAAAAAACAAGACAAATAAGCTGTACAACATGGAGGAAATGCGAGCATTGGGGTTGTCCTTCACCAGGTCAACCGTCAATAAGGTGGTAGAATTCGAGCGGGTTGTTGCCTCCAGACCTTCCTGAGCGTGCTCAGGTGCAGTCCTTGTCAATTTCAATGCCATCTCTTGTGATTTTCGTCATTCGAGCCCATGGTTGTTGGTCACTTCTGATGGGCAGCGCAGACATCATAAAATAGGATTGTTGTTGTGTGTAAATAGTTGAAAATTTTGTTCTGGTTCTGACCTTGTTTTGTGGACCATCCAATTGAGAATTGGTCCAAAGAATGATCAATGGTTGGTGGAAACGCCGTTGTCAAAGCATGCCAAATACTTTCAACAAATTCCATGGGGTCATCGCTTGGATTGGGTTTCTTGGGAGAGGCAACAAGCGGCTGTCCTTTCAGTGCGCCGTCCTGGGCGATTTTGGAAGGAGGGGGTTGCTTGTGTCCGCTCTTGGGAGGTATCAAAGCATGCCAAACGGTTTCAAACAGTTCCATGGGGTCATCGCTTGGATCATCCTTTACCAAGTCAACCGTCAGTTGGGTGGTCAAATTTGAACGTGTTTTTTCCTCCAGGCCTCCCTGACCTTGATCAGTTGCAGCCTTTGTCAAGTTCAGAGCCATCTCATCTGATTGATCATCATCAGAGCCCATGGTTGAAGTCCTCAATCAAGCTCTTTTCACAGCAAAAACCGGTGTCGCTACACGGTCATTGCATAGATAAATTACTAGAGAAGATGACTTTTTGTTTTTGCAAAATGCGTGATGTTTGTTTTTTGATTTTTGAAACTGAATTTTATTTTCCAATGGAGGATGATTGAGAAACGATTCAAGCATCACATCATTTTTGATAGCGCCATGTCCATGATCACCATCTCAACAACAAGCAAACATGCCTCTGAAGGTACAATTGAATTCTGCTTCAGATGGAGGTGGAAGAAGAAGTTCTTCTTCAAAAGAATACATTTCATCCTCAGGATCCATTTTGACATTGAGTTTGTCAAATGCAATCAATTTACCTTTAGAAAGCAAATTCTTCCACCCAGAAGGTTTCTCCATTTGCAGTAAACGCAAGAAACAGTCGGCCAAAACATTATCTTTTCCAGGCAAATAGTTAAACATAGGCAAAAATTCTTCCATGTACATTCGCCAGCATAAAACTTGTTGTGTATTCAACATGCGGAAGGTGAGATTTTTGTGATCTGTAAAAATAGGCAATTGTGTACCGTAAAGCATCAAGCAAAACTCTTTCAATCAATGCACAATAGCCAACATTTCTTCTTCCATGACAGAATAATTCTTTTGTGCATCATTGAGTTTGCAGCCCATTTGATAGTCCGAAGCATCAGTATAGACTTCAAAGGGCTTGTTGTGATTGGGATACAGCATTAAAATATTGGAAAGCTTTTTCACATTCGTCTGTCCATTGAAATGTGCGTGTTCCAGTGAGAGCTGTCAACGGTTGCAAAAGGTGAGAACATCGGGGCCACATGTGACAATAGTAGGTCACAGCACCCAAGAAAGCTCATAGTTCAGTAATGTTGCAAGGTGCATTCATGTTGGGATGGCATCATCCTTTTTCTTCCAAGGTCTGACACCTTCAGGGGTCAACCAATGGCCCAAGAAATTGGTTTCTTGAACACACCATTCACCTTTCAAAGGATTAATCTTGAAACCTGCCTCTTGAAGTCATTCAACAAAAGTCTTGATCAATTGCATATGTTCTTCATAAGAGTTAGAAAAGAGTCCAATATTGTTGATGTAGACTTCAACACCTTGTTCCTTCAAACCATGCAATGTCTTCTCAATATAGTATTGAGCAACATCAGGAGCTGGTTTCAATCCCATTGCCACTCGTTGGTACTGATATTTTCCATATGGGGTGACAATCGTGCACAATTCCTTGCTTTCATCATCAAGCTCAAAAGAATAATACATCATGGTGAGATCAAGTTTGGTAAAGAATTTGTAGCCAGCACGACAAGAGACGACTTCATCAATCAATGGCAAAGGGTACACTTTACATTTGAGAACCTTGTTCAACTTGCAAAGATCACTGATCCATTGTGCTCTTCCATCCTTCTTTGGAATAATGAATGTAGGAGAGGCCCATTCAGTTGGACCACATTGCTTGAGTACGTTGATGGATTCCAAATGCCAAAGTTCCTTGAGAAAAGCGTGTTGGTGTTTCACAGGAACGGAATAGGCTTTGGAATGAATCAGTACAGCACCGTCTTCAACTTCCAAATGGATCTTCTCATGTTTGTAGTGTCCAAGGTTTCCATCAAAAAGCTCTTGTGTATTTTCCAATGCAGTTGTCAATTGATCTTGTTGTTGTTTCGTCAAGTGGACCTGCTTGGAAGCAACTTCAGCTCCAGTTGTTGCTTCATACTTTGCATCGACAATGAAAGCATCATCTGCAATGTCATAGTCATCCAAAATATCCAAGTAGCCGCAATCCAGTGCAATAGTCCAGTTGGTGTGATTTTGAAAGTGAGTCTTGTACTTCATGGAAATGATTTTGTCAATCCATTTGACTTGATGGTTTTGAAAATTGAATACGATTCCAAGTTCATTGAGAAAGTTGCAACCAAGGATAATATCATGTGGACAATTTGGTGCATCCAAAACTGTCACTGTTTTACTGTAGATTCGCCAATGCCGATCTAACTCTGGAAAGAGCCTGTCTTGCAGTTCAATGGATTTGTTAGCATTGAAACTCCAGATACAGTTGCACAAGGTTTAACATTAGGATCAATTTTTACCATCCCGCCTTGTGGAATGCATCATGCATGGATCATTGTGTTTTCACCACCTGAATAAAACAATACTAGGAGAGGTTTCGCAGACTGTTTTCCTCCAATCAGTCCCCATTGCATCAAAGAAATAGGAGTTAGTTTCTTTTTGTTCATTGATTCACCCATAGACTCCAAAGATTGTTTTTGAGTTGGGACACAAATGAAAGAGTCATTAAAAAGAAAGTTCTTTTCTTCTTGCATCATCGGACCTTGATCAGGGGTCAATGCAGTCTTCCTCTCTGATGGCAGATTGAAATCAACTGCTGATACTGGTATAGGTAGGTAGTGGGTAGTATTCTCTTCACCTTTGGAATCAAGTCATTGCCTCAAACGGGTGCAAAAAGTTGATTGTATTGCCGTCAGAGTAGAATGTACAATAGCCGAATCTGAAAGCATCATATATGACTATACTGTAACATAGAAAAAAAATAAACCAGAAACGAAACAACACGCAAACAAGCAGAACCAGCCAATCTGCATGCGTAGCGCTAGTACTGGTTTTACATAGAAAAAATGAAAAATCACTGGCAAAACATGGGCAAATCTCCAGCTCCGCAGGCCGTCTCAGCTCATACAACAAAGCTGGGCGTGGTAAAGTCAGCTGGGAAAAAATTGGTGAAAAAACGACTGGGAATTGATTTGGAACAGCCTAAAGACAGAGGTCCTGTCCATTCCTATGATGTCAAACTCAAGAGACTCGCCAACAAACAAGGAGCGCCACAAATGGGTGACAAAATGGAGGCACAACAAATTGCTGCGCGCCAAGACACTCGCCATATCGATCATTACAATATAGTGGTGCCCAAACTCTCTGAGTGGCGGTTAGAACAATTATATTCAGGAGATGTGGCAGTTCAATTGTTGACAAGGTTGGATTGCATTCAAACGGGCAATGCTTTATTTTCATGGGCAGAACGGTATCCAGACTCTCAGAATCAACCATGTCTTTGATACAATGCCCTGTTAGACAACTACACCGACACATTGACATCATCAATTACAACAATCAATTCATGGGTGATGGTAGTACCAGCACGTCTGTTCACTTTCAGCAGCCAAAGCAGCGCTCTTGGAACACGTCTCAGGTCCAGGTGGACACAAATCAGATGGAGGGTGATACTACGACAGCTGTGTCCTCTCTGACTGCGGCATCGCCGGGAGGTGTACACCCATTTTTTCTCCCTTCTCCATCTAGCAAATCTGGTACTAGCGGATCTGCAAAGTTGCCTTCTTTGGCCGGGCGCGGAGCACATTGCTCCGCGGCAGGGTCATTAGAGGACCCAGGTCGCCTGCTGCTAGGTCACACCGTGCAGGCAGAAGATCTCGAATTAGTGGCCCGTCCAGTGTTGTTTCCCACACTTCACTTGACAAATATTTACATTCTTTTCCAGCAGGAGACTGACTCCCTTGGTGACAATCATCGCTGTCGCTCTTCACTAGCTACTCGCGTTACCTTCCAGAACGTCAACGGCGTCCTGGAGGATGGTGACCATGAGAAACAGCGGCAGATCAACTCCTGGCTGAAAGATGAACGAGTGGGAATCGCGTTGTTGGCAGAGGCCAAAACATATTGGCCCTCTATCTCAGAGGGTCATGGATGGAACGATAGAATGCGTCAGGCGACCATGAAGGCAAAACAAAAAGGTTTCTATTTGGCGGTCGCCTATAATAAACAGCAGTCACGATCATTGGCAACTACAGCTTTTCAGTGGGGAGGATGTATTGCGACAGTGCTCAGCCAGGTCTTGCACCGAGCTAAGGAAGGTGGCAGCAATTTGACAGGGCTGGGACGTTGGGCTTATGTTTGCCTTCAAGGGAAGAAGCTGATGACGGGAGGGGGGATGACCACTCCGGCTCTGTGTTTGATGTAAATGAGGTGGTCCGACGCCAAATTTATAAAATTCAGAAATCAAAAATCAAAACTCAAAGGTAGAAATTATTTTTCCACAAACTTCTCCAAAACAAAACTGTACCAGTCCTACGCGTTTCGTACGTACAGGAAAACAGTTGTTGTTGTTGAAACAGGAATTAAATTTAAGTCAACATGAAGGATAGCATCATCAACCCGCCGGAGCAGGACCCGAATTTGATCATGACTGTAGCTGACCAAGGTCAGGGACGTCTCAACTACAAAACCTGATCAAATTTGACCACTCAATTGTCAATTGCTCTGACAAAGGATATGTTGGCTAAAACAGCCAGTCTGGTCCTCAAAAATGTGACAAGCTGGTTCTGACCCAGCTACCGGTATATCCTATCTATTTGTCATGCCTGAAGACCACTTTTAATCCATATAAACCTGGATTTTCCACAAGTACTTTGTTAGTTCCAACAGTACTTCATTAGTTCTTACACGCGCACGTGAATTCCCAACACACTCCTTTGAGCGATGGATCGTGCATGTGAATCATTTGATCGGACATTCTGTCTGTCCGTCTTGACAGAAATAAATGAAGAATAGATGAATAGACTTAAAGCCTATAGTGCGACTGCTATTTCACAAGAAGATAAAGATCAATTCAGGTAAAACAACGTGCAGTGAGAAAAGCGATCGTTCATCACTTTTCCATGCAAATCTCTAGAATTATCGCAGAACGCTGATGACTCAGCATTCTCTACGTTAAATCAATGGTGTGTAGCGGTTCACGCACAGGCAACGCGTGCAAGGCACAGGCTACACTTCAACCTGGTAATCCTATAGGTCGAGTCACGAGTCCCGTTCCTATTAGAATTCTGTCACTCCCCAAATGGGGCAAAGTGAGAGGACCTATTCCTCTTGATCAGCAGTATCACCAGACCAGAACATTAGAGTCCGTAATAGTGGCCAGATTTGCTGATGGCCCCGATGCTTGCTGAGAATATCAGCAGGGTTAAGAACACCGTCAATGTGGATAAAAGATAGCATGTTACATGCTACTGCTTCTCTCACACGGTGGAACGACAATGCAACATGCCCCTTGTGTAGCTTTGCTTCAGGTCGGGAAGAACTGTTCACAACACATTCATTGTCACCAAACATGTAGCTTTGACCTTTGATTGGCACACCAAGGTACCTCAAGGTCTGTTGAAGATCCATGATCTGTTTGACATAGGTTTGAGTGGCTACAAACTCAGAACCATAAGTAGCAGTCTCAACATTTGACTGCTCCTTAGAGAAGAAACCGATTGGGGTTCCATTCAACATATGATGGATTATAACCACAACAGATTGGTCTGTCAATAGACAGCTAGGTTTTGTTTTGTTTGGCAGTACATAGGTAAGGTCACCAAACGGTAGGAGCCTGGGCTTGTGTTTGTCAAAATGTTTAAGGGCATTGACAAGTTGGACTCTGAACGTTTGGTGATCTTTTGGCAATGGGGTTCCTCTCCCCATATCCACAAGGACCTTGTACGTTGCAAGCAGATCCATCTCAACTTTGGTGGCATGCTTCCAGTTGGTGTTGCCATGGAGTTTGTCAAGTCGAAGGACGCCATTGTGGTCCTCCTGGATGTTGTAGTTGTACAGATACTTTGGTGTAGTAGCATGTAGCAATCTCAGCTTGACTTGATTGGTTGGACAGAGGAATTTCCTCTTGTCCTTCACTATATTTTGAAGAAGTTTACAACCTTGATTTTCTGGTAGGTTATGATTTCTTGAGTATATAGCGTAGGTCACTGATTCATTGGCTCCAGTGATGTTCAGTGGTTCTGGGGTATTCTCCCCATGTTTCCATCCAATGGTCATACTGTAAGTCAGACCCAGGTAATAAGAAGGCTGTTCAAGTCAAATGTAGTGATGGTGGCATACAACTTGCTTCAGCTTTGTATCTATGGGGTTGTCCTTGTCAGTTTCTGACCACTTGTGGATCTCATGGTAAGCCATAACATGTTCATATTTGCCTTTATCAATGTTCAAGCATAGTTGAATGCGTGCAGGCTGAATGTCCGTGTTGCAATTGTGCTTATAATTAAGCTCAACAATCTTAGCACGTTGAACATAACCTTCATCATCTGGTGAGAGAAGGAAAGTCTGTCCAATGAGGTCCTTTTCTTCTAAAAGAACGTCTTCTATCTCTGATTCAGCATCACTAGAATGAACAATGGTCTTGAGGGACTTATGGTCTCTAGATTTGATTTTGCGAGGGGGTGTCAACTCCTCCCCATCAGATAGATCAATTGATTTGGTTATTGTAGGGAGCACTAACTCCTCCCCATCAGGTAGAACAAGACGTTTGTGTAGTCCGGTAGGTGGTAGAGCAGAGCAGATGTCAGAAGGTAACAAGACGTTGTTTGTTTCAAGAAACAGAAATATGTTGGTCATGTCGTGACAATCATGCTTGGCGATGCCTACCAAGACGACCATGCAACTGATTGGCTCTGGAAGTGGAGACAGAGGACGATATTTGTGTTCATGGTGGGCGTTCGTGGGAGATCTAGCCAGATCAGTAGTAGTACAGTGAAAAGAATGCTTAGGTAACCACGCAAAATATTGACGTAGTCGCTCCCAGTTGCGTTCATGAGACTTCACTGCTGAGCTTGGGTTCTTGTACACCATAGTATCAGCTAGTGGCAAAGTCTTGTGCCCTTGCTTGTTTCTTTGTGGAGGTCCAGTGTCTGGTTGCTCCCCATTGCCGGGCCAAATACCATGACCAAAACAAACCTTGCAACTTGTGTTACATCGACGTTTGGAAGGTATGTCAATAGCTAATGTGTCCTCAAAATAGTCCGGTCCAGTATCTGGGCAATCTGTTCCGGTATCTGTACATTCGGAATCCTTGTACGGTTCATCAAACGGTGATGAATACTGAAAAGTTTCAAAGAAGTGTATGGCTTCGTCAAAAATAGCTTCATCAAAAATAAAATGTCTCTTGAGGATATCTACTTGATCAAAACGGCTCTTAGCTCCTTCCAATCCATTGCCAGTGATACAGTCGGTCCATTTGTCAATGTCGTCCACTTTGGGATCTAGATCTTCCAATCCATCGTCAGGTTTGGGATCAAATTCATCCACTCTGGAGTCTAGAACACCAGGATCCCAATTCTTGTCAGAGGTTAAGACAATGTGTGGTAGGGTTTTGATGGACACATCCGTTAGTTGATGATCATCTATGGCTCGAACCTCTACAGAACGATTTGTTTGAGACAAGGTGGTCACATCATCACCAGCAATTCCACCGTTTGCTCCTCCAGGTCTGAGAGATTGACGTTCAGTCACATACCCTGAGATGTTGTCTCTGGCATTATCAACCACTTCAGGAGGAAGAGCACCAGAAGCACTCCCCATGCTCCCATCCTGGAAGTGGTCGAGGAGTTCAGCAGCCGTGATGTCATGAAGATTGACCAAACGGCGCGGTGGCAGAGGTGGGGGCAGTGGTGGTGGTGACGGCCATGCAGGTTCGGAAGATGCTCCAAGAATAACAGCCTTTGCTTTATCAGGAAGCGGTGCAATATCAGGATCAATGTTAAATTTGATATCGAGGTTGTCATCGTCTAAGCCGGAATCAACACCAGTAAAGTAGACGTCTCTACTAGGATTATTTGTATTTGGCTTAGGCTTGGAGACTTGCCAAGTGTCGTAACTTTGGGCTGCAGATTCCACCAGTGTGACATAGTCATCAAAAATGATTGCCTTACCCGTTTGCATCTCAAGAATCCTAGAGAGTCTCTGAATCTCATCGAGATAAGGGACAGCAATAAGGGCTTGTTCGAGTAGCAGGTGTTGCTGGGTTTCTGGCATCCTTTGACTAATGTCTGCCAAGGTGTGGTATTTGCGTACTTGTTCTTGCCAATGGATGATGAATGATTCATGTGTGTTGCGCCATGAATCATCAAGCCTAGCGGTCATAATCCATTGTAGAAGTCCAGTAGCGGTGGCATCAGCTTTAACAGACTTAGTGTAGGCTTTAGCAAGTTGATTGTAAATTTTCTGCGCATCGAAGGTTGCTTGATGCTCACGAACAAATTGCTTGCCTTTATCGGTGAGGAGAGTCGTGGTAAAGACTTGATACATGAACGCCTGCTGACGGTCAAAGAGGTCCTTTTTATCAACAGTTTGTGGGCGGTACTTGTGATTAAGGACATTTTGTAGACCGTAAGTGCGACAGATGGCTGCGAGATTACGATTATAGTTTTCCCATTGCTTGTCATTGCTGAAAGTAGGGAAAGACGACGGTTCTCGTCTGATGCTTCTATCGAATTCATCAGCAGGGGTACGACGACTTGGTTTCTGGATAATAGGTTGTGGAATAGTTCTATTACCAAAAGTTAAGAACTCTCCAGAAGCTCTATAGCCGAGTACACTTCCGTAGTCAATATCCATGCAGTTGTCAGGGTTGACAGGGTCGTTATGGACATGTTTGCGGTAGTAAACGTACCCTTGGATGACCTTGATGAGACTGCAAATGGACAGTGGTACCAGGGCAAGTTGATCATCTTGGAAGTTGCCTTCATCATTAGGTGTTTGACTGCTTGGATAAACAAGAGAGTCAATCGCCACATCGGTCATAGCCATGAGGTCAACGAAGCAGGTAGTTTTAGCATGCTTCAATGCTTGAGCAAGAATACCATCTGGAGGGAGATCGAGAACCTCAACCAGAATGTGTTCTAGACTCTCTGGACAATGACCAGGAGGACAGTGGCGGGTTGTTGATGGTTGCGTGGGAGAATTAGATCCCAAACCTAAGGACGCATGAAACGATTGAGAGGATACAGATCCTCCTCTTGACAAGGTTGGACGCTGCTCGCGAGTTTGGTCACGACGTTGGGCTTGTAGTTCACCTTCGGTGCTCATAGTAGGACAATAAAGAGCAGTAGTAGAGCCTGACTTCAAAAATAATTTAAAAGTATATAAAGTCAGAGGCGACCTTTGCTATAGATCGATTAACCCCCCTATCCTGTGAGAAGCTGAGCACAGGAACAATCCTTGGTCACCGGCCAAGCTGATAGGTAGGAAGGGACACAGCACGGAGGACCGGTGACCTGACTTGCCCGGAGTAGCGAGTTAGAACCCCTGGTGAATGCAAGCAAACAAGTCTATTACAGGTAGGATGACCCTGCGAACTCTAATTTGTGTACGCCCTGAGTCTGAGGACGGTCCTAACGTTGGACTGGAACCGATGCAATCCCAAAGTAGAAGAGGAAAAGCAGACACGCCTGAGTCAATTGCTTGCACAACAAAAATTCGTTCCTGGGGCGTCTGGTGTAGGTCCGGCGTTTTACTTCGCGAGGGAAGGTGAACCTTCGAAGCGGGACTTCCACCACAGAAGCTATTCGACCGGTTGAAAGATTCGGATCCCTTGGTTCTGAAGAAAACTCCTTGACGACGAAAGGAGTTGGCGACACTCAACGCTGTATCGATAGCGATCGATAAAATAAGTAAAACTCCAATACCTTACAACTACAGCGATAGGGCCGCTACTAGCCGAGCACTCCAAAATTTTGTCGTCCCGAACCTTGAAAAATAACTTGGGCGCCTGTAGAAACCAAGTTCTTTGTTCGAATTAAATCGTATGAGTACTGTGCCTCAGAAATTAATTCAAATCGAACGGTGGGATGGGCTTGATGGGAGCCCAAAAAAGAACTTGCGAAACGCTGAAAGTCGATCCGCGAGTTGTTGTGTTGTTTGTCTTTGATGGGAAGTGTTGGGATATGACAAAATATGAGTTTTTACGTTCCAAACGAAACTATTCAAGTACGAGGTTTTCGACACGTGCGATCGGAATTTGATCGTGCAAGATGTCGGGATTTGACGCAAGTATGCCGGACGCGAGTCTGTCGGA